>VYZU01000883.1:1599-15945 GCA_013401355.1 Ceyx cyanopectus | reverse complement strand
TTGTGAGGAGTATTTCCAATGCAACTGGATAAGAAAAGAATTTTGCTTAAGGGCCTGTCAAGAGTTCTGAAACATTCATATTTTCTCTTCTTCTTTTAAGCCTCAGCTTGGCAGTTGTGGAAACAAGAAACAGGAACAAGATTTTCACAAACAACCCTCTATATTTGGCTGCTTTGTATATATTTATATTTATATTTACCAGGTTTTCACTCTGCACCACCAGCCCTCTAGTAGATCTCTATTTTGAGGTAAGGTGAAAATAGAGATGCAAATAAACCTTTGACATTAACTGCAGTGTTAGCTCCTGTTGTGGAATGATGATGCCTGTGAGACTGTGGAAGTAAAACACCCAGAAGTGCTTTTCAAAACAAAATACATCACATTTCCAAATAGCCTTGCTGATATTCTGGTTTAGGTCTCCAGAATGTGTGGAAATACCTTTCAGGAACCCTTTATTTTGTTTAGAATTATTAGTAATATTTTGTTAACAAGATGTCCTGCTGCAGTGAGCAGTGAAAGGATCACATCCATGACCACCAGGAGTTGTAAACTTTTAATACCTCTGCTATTTCAGTGCAGAGAAAAAGAAGAATGAAAATTAAAGGCAGTATTTGTAATTCTGGGATGATTGTAGGAGGGCACATTGCAATTTTGTCAAAGAATTCACATTATTTGCTGTGGTTTTGTAAAGCCTCTGGACTGCTTTTCTGCTTTGAATATGCAGAGGTTGTGATCTGGAGTTGCTTCTCCACACAAACACTCCTGCACTTGGTTTTTATGACTCATCTCAGAAATCCTTATTAAAATCTTCCAGAAATGGATTTCTGTTTCATTTACTTGGTACAGGGTGGCAGCACTTAGAACAAATTTACATTTAGCAATTAGTTGTTTGGTAAATTGAATTATTCTGTGATCATTTGAAACTTCCTTGACAACGAGTGGTGGAAATGGTCTGAAATGAACATTTTTCTCTCCACATCAGGTTTCAGTTGTTAATTTTCTGTTGTAGTTATCTCTGGTAGCATTCCTGTGCTGAGCTCACACAGGGTGCCTGGCACACACATTAACCAATTAGGTCTTTTTTTGTAGTGAGAGATGATGGTGGCATTTTAGTTTCTGCTTATTTCATCTTTTTTTTTCTGGTGATGATTTCTAGAGTGAGTTTTCCCTAGACAATAGAGCAACAGAACATCATTCAAATACATTTATTATATAGATATATTTATTTTATTTTTTTTTTTCCCATTTCTAGGCATAGGCACTTCAGTGGAAATGAATACTGATGATGAATTAATTCAGTCTACACTAGATCTAAAAGTAGGTTATGGTACAAAGATCCTGTTTCTTGCCAGAGTGATAATTTGAGGGCAGCAGAGGTACATGAGAGTGAATTATTTCACTCATCTTTTTTTTTTTTTCTCAAATGGGGAGTGTGACACTAAAAATGAAACTGGCTTTTTAAAAGTGGAATTGCAGTAGAAATACTGGGAAATACTTAAATAGAATTGAAGTGTCTCCTCATAAACTCACTTTCTTTTGTTGTGCAGAAGTTGTGTACATAGCTTTTTGGTTTGGGTTGGGTTTTTTGGGGTTGTTTTTTTTTTTACAGGTAAAAATTGTATAGGTATGTGTCTATTTTAACTTGTGGGAAACTGCCTTGCATAATCTGTATTATTCTGGATTTCAGGAGCCTCATTCATCCTTTTATAGTNTAACAAGATGTCCTGCTGCAGTGAGCAGTGAAAGGATCACATCCATGACCACCAGGAGTTGTAAACTTTTAATACCTCTGCTATTTCAGTGCAGAGAAAAAGAAGAATGAAAATTAAAGGCAGTATTTGTAATTCTGGGATGATTGTAGGAGGGCACATTGCAATTTTGTCAAAGAATTCACATTATTTGCTGTGGTTTTGTAAAGCCTCTGGACTGCTTTTCTGCTTTGAATATGCAGAGGTTGTGATCTGGAGTTGCTTCTCCACACAAACACTCCTGCACTTGGTTTTTATGACTCATCTCAGAAATCCTTATTAAAATCTTCCAGAAATGGATTTCTGTTTCATTTACTTGGTACAGGGTGGCAGCACTTAGAACAAATTTACATTTAGCAATTAGTTGTTTGGTAAATTGAATTATTCTGTGATCATTTGAAACTTCCTTGACAACGAGTGGTGGAAATGGTCTGAAATGAACATTTTTCTCTCCACATCAGGTTTCAGTTGTTAATTTTCTGTTGTAGTTATCTCTGGTAGCATTCCTGTGCTGAGCTCACACAGGGTGCCTGGCACACACATTAACCAATTAGGTCTTTTTTTGTAGTGAGAGATGATGGTGGCATTTTAGTTTCTGCTTATTTCATCTTTTTTTTTCTGGTGATGATTTCTAGAGTGAGTTTTCCCTAGACAATAGAGCAACAGAACATCATTCAAATACATTTATTATATAGATATATTTATTTTATTTTTTTTTTTCCCATTTCTAGGCATAGGCACTTCAGTGGAAATGAATACTGATGATGAATTAATTCAGTCTACACTAGATCTAAAAGTAGGTTATGGTACAAAGATCCTGTTTCTTGCCAGAGTGATAATTTGAGGGCAGCAGAGGTACATGAGAGTGAATTATTTCACTCATCTTTTTTTTTTTTTCTCAAATGGGGAGTGTGACACTAAAAATGAAACTGGCTTTTTAAAAGTGGAATTGCAGTAGAAATACTGGGAAATACTTAAATAGAATTGAAGTGTCTCCTCATAAACTCACTTTCTTTTGTTGTGCAGAAGTTGTGTACATAGCTTTTTGGTTTGGGTTGGGTTTTTTGGGGTTGTTTTTTTTTTTACAGGTAAAAATTGTATAGGTATGTGTCTATTTTAACTTGTGGGAAACTGCCTTGCATAATCTGTATTATTCTGGATTTCAGGAGCCTCATTCATCCTTTTATAGTGTGTGAACCTTTTTTTTTTTTAGGGAAAAAAATGGATTGCTGAATTGTGTAGCTGTTTGTGGTGATATCTGAATATTAAACTCAATTCAACTGCAAAAATTACCTTTTTTTTCCCCAGTGATTCCTGACAGAAGTGAATTATCCAGCTTGGAAGTTTAACAAACTCTGAAAGTCAATATATCTAGTGGTTTGGTGAGGTGGCCACATTTAATTTCTGTTTTAAGGAGAAACTATGTGCTTGAAGATTTCTGTCCCACCATGAATATTTGAAGCTGTCATGATTTCCCTGCTCCATTTAATACCAAGTTCACAGGTTGACTACAATGGGAGCAGAATGGAACCAGTAGGAACAGTGTGCTCTGCCTGGGAGATTTTTACACCTTAGGTGGAATGAGACAAGCACAAGAATAGATCTCAGGTGAGGAAATGTGACACACTTTACCCTCAGGAACCAAAAGAGCATGGAGTAAAAATCACAAAAGCTTTGACATGCAGAGACTTTCTGTGGTCTACCTTCCTAATTGCTCTAAAATTCCTCTGTGTTTTTCAAAGATGAAGAGAAAATTACTGTGCCTTTGCACTTTATAAATAATTCTTGCACATTTAACTCATCATTTTCATCATTAGTCAGGAAGCAATTAACATTTTCAATGCTAATTTTTAGCCTATTAGAGGAGTATCCGTTGCTGTTAGGCTGCTGAGATGGGAGTGTGCCATGGGAGATTATTATAGCATGGTGACTGTGGGGAAGGAACAATACTATAGATTACAATCCAGTGTCAGCAAGAAGTGATACAGGGCAGATCCATGGAAAAATGGGAGATTTTTTTTCACCCCGGAGGAAAAATAGCAAAGACAAGGTCTGTAGAAAGCTTTACCTAAGAAAAAAAACCCCAAACACATGGGAAATGGCTTTTTTTGGCTGTATTGCTTTTTAAGTTTAAATTGTTTTTTTTATTTTTGCACATCTAACGTTTGAATTTTTTCATTCTTTAACCTTTTTTTATTACAAAAGAAATAAATTTTAAAACAGTGACACCTGGAGAGCTCTGGCACTCAGTGGCTGGAAATGATGTGGAAACAGGCCCATGGAATGGACATGCAAAGCACTAGGTTTCCAGTTCACTCAACCTATTATTGATCATTCCAGTCTGCAGAGGAGATTCTGAAATCCCAGAGGATACAAGAAATTCAAATATGGGGCTGTTTTTAGAAGGAGACAGAAACCAAATCAACATATAGAGCTTAGGGACAGAAAACTGTTAATGCTGTGCATTAATTTACACTCATGGCAGTTTCAGACCATCAAATAAGTCAATTTTTGAAACAGAGGTGAGAAGTTTGTACCCTGTGAGATGCTTCTGTCCTCCACTGGTGAAAACAGAGTGGAATTTGCAACTGAAAACAGCATGAATTTTGTTGGTGCTTTTCCCATTCTGGCTGCTTCAGAGAGGTTGAGTTAGAGCAAGGGGTCAAAATGTTCTGGCACACAAGAACTTGAGGATGAAATCTGATTTCACCAAGATTATTTTTCATTTGGATTGTTTTCACTGCAAATCAAAGCCATTATTAGAAGTATTAGAAGTATCCTAATAGAATATTCTATTCTATATTCTATATTCTATTCTATATTCTATATTCTATATTCTATATTCTATATTCTATATTCTATATCTTATATCCTATATTCTATATTCTATATATTCTATATTCTATATTCTATATTCTATATATTCTCTATTCTCTATTCTCTATTCTCTATTCTGTTCTGTTCTATATTATTCTATATTATATTCTAATAGAACTTTGGCTTTGTAGCTTAATAACATGTGGGAATTCTTCTGTGTTCAGGTCAGTTCAAGATCATGCAACTATCTTGCCCCTCAGCTTGACTCAGCCCCTGGTGCTCCCTTCCTACAAAGTGGGTTAATCTGTTTAGCAGAATTTTCTCACTGATCTATTTTTGCAAGATACAGTGAAAGGGAGAGATTCTGCCTGTGAACCAGGGGAGGACAAAATGCTGAAACAAAGTGGGAAAAGAGATAATAACCTGACTCAGAGCTGAGTCTCAATTAGCTGCCTTGTATATAGTGCAAGGCACATGCAGAAAGTGGAATAAATCATCATGGAATGCCTTGGGCTGGAAGGGACTCATTCCAGCTTTCCACTTGGCCTTTTCCTTTCCCCTTTTTTATTGAAAAGCATCATTTTCTGGTCCTCAGCCAAAACAGGAGCAACAGGCTAGCTGGGAACTGATCCCTGTTTCAGGCCTGAGTGATGTCCACGTCCCTGAGACACAGGGAGCATTTCCAACTCCAGCCATTCTTCCTGATGTGGAGAGTCCCCCTGGAGGTGCCAGCTCTTGAATGCAGGAGAAATGAGCCCCAAGCAGGACTCTGTCCACCCTGCCTTCCACCCCAATCCCTGTGTTCCTGACCCCAGTGCCAGAATCCAGCTCCTGGCTGCTGTGAGGCCTAGTCTGGGACTCTCCCTCTGCCAACTCCACAGCATCACTGACAGTGACAGAATTACCATCGGGGGTTGGGTTTGGTGCTAGTTTTGTACATATTAGTGTAAATTCCATTTTAATTATTATTTTCATTTTCATTCAAGCTGTTCTAGTTTCCTTTTCTAATCACTATTTCTCTCTCTTACTCCCCTTTGGAGAGGGAGGGGGGTGAACAGAGCTGACCCTCAACTGTGACAACACATTTACCTATGTAATGGGATTATAAAAAGTATTTATGAGCAAGAAATTTTATTAAATAGAAGAAAATAAAGATTTTTTTTTAAAATAAATCCTGAGCAGCATCTGTAATTCCTGAATCCTTAAAGCCTGAAGCCATTTACAGGGCTCTATTGTGTGCTCAGGAAAGGGAATGAAATCTGGCACTTGTTGCTAGGCAAAGTGTGCCTACCCAACATAGCACTTAAAAGTAATCTGCAGTTTAACTAGTGGGAATGCTAAATTGCTTCCAATGCAGTTTTGTCTGTGATGTATTGCTAAAATGAATGTAAACTCCTTTTTCTACCCAATAATTTCTGCCCACCAAATGTAAACCCTGCTGCTTCTGTAGGCTGTCAGCTACATGTGGGGGAAAAAAAACCAACATTCAGGGGTTGGCTTTTTACTGGAATGTTCTGAGCACATCTGAAAAACATTGATTTTTGTCGAAATTAACAAAGGCCACAGTTGCTCCCTAATGGACACAATTTGGCTTTTGAAAATCACATCCATATTCGAGGGGCATGACACTGGTGTGGCTGTGGGAAAGGAATTTAGGGAGCATTTTGGGTAGGTTTTGTGTTTGCTTCTGCTCTGTTACATGCTGCAGACACTGAAGTGAAAGGATTCTGGGTTTTGAGGATTGGGAGAGGTCAGGGGAAGATCCTTCAGGGCATTTCTGAATTAACACAAACCATCAAGTAATCATGCATTTTAGAGGAGAGAAAATGGTGTTTGAATATTACTGTGCCTTTGGGTGGGCTATCTGGAAGCATTAGAAATGTGTGATGATGTGGAGGTTCTGTTTGTCTGATCTTCAAGCCCTTCCAAGATTTACAATTATCCAGGCTAATTGGGATTCTTGCTAAATCCACCAAATACACCTCTCTTGAGAATGTCATAATTTACTTTAAAATGTTTCTAACAGAGAATGTTTGACTAATGAATTTATATGCAGTCAAAGAATAAAAATTCCTTTATTCCACCATGATATAACTCAATTTTATTTCATGGACTGCTCTGCTGTAGGTATCTGCCAGAGATCCCAGTTGTATAAAGGTTGTAGATTTGATTGACATCTCTAATATAAATGAGACTCTGCTTTGCTCAATGATTGTCATTCAAACAGTCATTTCAGGGAACATGGATTTGAACTAATGGCAAGAAAATCAGTTCACCTATTGATTTGTTAATTCTTATGATTATAAAGGCATTTCCTTTAGGGAAATTGCATTTTGTTCTGAAATATCTTCTGCAAGACCAGAATTGATTCTTGATGTGTTCACATCTCATCCTTTTGATTGACAAGGTTGACTCTTTCTGGCAAGCTGCTTTTTTATGCTTTTTTTTTTGCCTTCTTTGCATTTTCCTCCCCACGTCACTGCTTTCTTCCTCTTATTTTCCCTTCTTTCTCCATGTGGAATATTTTCTAGGGTTAGGGCTGGGCTGGCCACTATACAAGTGACAGATGCTCAGGTATTAAGAGATTTATGGGTAGGAAAAGAAAACTACAACAGCTTTAATCAAAATAATAAAATGGAATATAAATATATAAAAAAATAGAATAGAAAAGTATATATAATATAAAAAATCTTAATCCTTGTGATCTCTCAGTTATATACCGAATATAATTTATACTGGTGGAATACCAGTATAAATTTTTCCTATGGGTAGCACTGCCTGAAGATATTTACTGAAGGAGAAATATGTTCCACTTAGATTTTAATATTTTTCAGTATCATTTACAAAGTACTTTTGATTTTGAAGTGTTGATCTCTCAATATTTGTTGGGCTGAGCCAGTGTAGTCAGTATTACATNAAACAGTCATTTCAGGGAACATGGATTTGAACTAATGGCAAGAAAATCAGTTCACCTATTGATTTGTTAATTCTTATGATTATAAAGGCATTTCCTTTAGGGAAATTGCATTTTGTTCTGAAATATCTTCTGCAAGACCAGAATTGATTCTTGATGTGTTCACATCTCATCCTTTTGATTGACAAGGTTGACTCTTTCTGGCAAGCTGCTTTTTTATGCTTTTTTTTTTGCCTTCTTTGCATTTTCCTCCCCACGTCACTGCTTTCTTCCTCTTATTTTCCCTTCTTTCTCCATGTGGAATATTTTCTAGGGTTAGGGCTGGGCTGGCCACTATACAAGTGACAGATGCTCAGGTATTAAGAGATTTATGGGTAGGAAAAGAAAACTACAACAGCTTTAATCAAAATAATAAAATGGAATATAAATATATAAAAAAATAGAATAGAAAAGTATATATAATATAAAAAATCTTAATCCTTGTGATCTCTCAGTTATATACCGAATATAATTTATACTGGTGGAATACCAGTATAAATTTTTCCTATGGGTAGCACTGCCTGAAGATATTTACTGAAGGAGAAATATGTTCCACTTAGATTTTAATATTTTTCAGTATCATTTACAAAGTACTTTTGATTTTGAAGTGTTGATCTCTCAATATTTGTTGGGCTGAGCCAGTGTAGTCAGTATTACATTTATCCATGAGTTTCAGTGTTGGCATGAATTTGTTGACCTTGTTTAATTTATCTTCCAAATTGCTCTACTTCTTAGAATAACTAACATATCCATAATAAACAGACATGGTTAATATCTGTGAAAATTGATTTTCCACAGAGGATGAAAGCTGGGCAGGGTTACACATCACAAAAACTTTGGGAAACAAAGCTCTGCTACCAAAAGAGGGAACAGGGGAACTTGATTTTATCTTGTTAGGCACTATTTCAACAATAAATTATTATGTTCTGAGACTCTGATATGTTCTTTTTCCAAGTTAATTTCTTCTTTTTTTTTCTTTTAATTTGTTAATTACCATTTAATTCCATGACTAGCCAAGATCTTGTTGCAACTAGGTGGGTCTGTGATTTCTGTCATGCTTGAAAAGGCATGAATAATCAGCATGAGCAGAAGAATTCTGAGTGCAATACACACTGTATTAGAGCTCCTATTACTGTACCATAGTCAGAAGCAGAAATATCTTGTTTTTATCCTTGATTTCTGATCTTTCCTTATTGGCTCCTTTTAGCTTCTTAGGACCTTCCACCCTCACCTTCCCCCTTAAAACATTTCTGAAGTGTCCAACTGAGAAAAGTCACAGGACAAAAAAACCCAACACACCTCTTCTATTATCAAGCCACCTTGGAGAAACTTATTTAATGATTTCATTCCTTTTTTTTTTCTACTGTCTTCTCTCAAAGTTTCATCTCAAACTCAGAAGAACAATAAGCCTCTTGTTTACTGAATCCTTTAGAGAAGCACTTCTTTTTTTGTTTGTTTGTTTTTTGCCACTAAAAGTTCTTAGGAATTGTCTCTTTTGCAAGCTGACAGAGAAGCTTTTTGTCTGTGCATGTGAATGGTTTGTTAAGAAAAGCTACTGAGCATCCTTTGTTAGAGCAGCCTGCCTTCCTGCTGCCATGATTGAGCTTTTGAAGACCATCTGATAGTTTCATTAGATAAGAGGACTTCTGTGCCTTGAGCAGAATGATTAGACTCAGATTGAAGGCAGACATGTGAAAATCAATGTGAGTTTTGCAATTGATTTCAGCAGGCCAGCCTCTTCTGTTTCCTTCTCTGCTTAGAGGATTTATTCTCTATATTCTGCTCCTTCCAGGCTACCTCATCTAGAAAGGAAGGGCACGGTGCAAAGTGTAGGGACAACACTACTGATATCACCTGAGTGTAGAGACAGAGCCTGTGCCACTCTGCCATAGAAACACCTTGGGAACATTAAAAAGCCAAAAAAGNCAGACTCTGCTCAGTGGCACCCAGTGTCAGGACAAGAGGCCCTGGGAGTCAGTTGGAGCACAAGAGGTTGAGGGGAAACCCCAGGAGAAACTTGTTCCCGGTGAGGGTGGCAGAGCCTGGCAGGGGCTGCCCAGGGAGGTTGTGGAGTCTCCTGCTCTGGAGACATTCCAGCCCCCCCTGGATCTGTTCCTGGGTCACCTGCTCTAGGTGCCTCTGCTCTCCAGGGGGGTTGCACTTGATCTTTTGAGGTCCCTTCCAACCCCTGCCATTCTGTGATTCTGTGATTAAACTCACTTGTCTAACATCTTTTCCAGTACATTCTGTTGCCTATCTGTCAAGCATGGGTAATTTTTTTTTTTCCTCACAGTTTTGGAGCATTGTGAATGTAAATTTCCACACAAACACCTAATAATAGGTTGTGATCTGCTAAAATGATACGGCAGTGGGACTGTATAAACATCTGAAATGCAAATCATTCAGGACTCCACTTGAAATTATTTCTGAACTTTGAGATGTGTTTTTTTTCCCCTGTGCTGAACACTTTGTCAGGAATGGAAAATGTCATTCAATTGTTTGGACTGATTGATATTTTTTTTTCTAAAGTAATTTCTTATCAGCACTACATTTAAATGTGCATCAAGGAGAATAACAACATAAAGGGACTGATTAGTTCAATTATACCACCCACACCTAGAAATAATCTTTTTACACTAGCAATTTGAAACAATGCTTTTAAAGCAAATAAGACAATATGTCCACCTTTTATCCATTATGTTCTTCTAGTTTTAGAGATTTCTCTCCTTTATTCCCAACCAAGGAATAAAAATAGAGTTAATTTCAGTTTGCCACGAGTTGCAGGCTCTGGGATTTTAAAAACCTATAATACTGTGTTGATTACTCTTTGTTTAAAAGGATGGTAATCTGTGCATACTATCACAGTTGGATCCCTGTTCCCACCTGCCAGCTATTTTCTCCCTGTGTCTCTGGGCAAGTAGTTTTTCATTTTGCTCTGTATTTTTATTTTGATTCCATTCCCATCCTTCTCTCTCTATTACCTTTTAGCAAAGGATGTGCAATGATTTGTTAAGAAATCCTGTTTGGAATAGTTTATTTCTTCACCAATCCTTCTGTTATTCCACTTGCTGAGTCCTCCTTCTGACTGAGTCAAGTCAGTGGATTCAGAACATTTTCAGAAGTCAGGATGCTGAGATTCCAGATCTGACCTTTATTGAAGCCTAGATGCAATTGCAATATATTTTAGCCTTTCATCTCTGTTTCCTAATATACCACACAGCAACAATTTCTCAAATACCATACAGCATGTTTGGGAAAATGAAGTCTATTTTAATTTCACCAAGGAGCCAGTGAACATTTTACTTGGTAAATTGGCAAGTCTGTGCTTTAAGGGGCTGTGATAACAACAGGAGGTTTGGCTGGACTGGAGGAGAAACTCAACCTGAGGCATGTTCTAGGAAATAGGACCCATCTTTATTTTGCTGGATTTTAGATTCTTCTTCAAGCTTATAAGAAAATCCTACAATCTCTGAACAGGTAAAAAGTTCACAGATGTTGATCTTTTATAAAAACATAGGGAAAAAATGAGACTGTATAAAGAGATTATTAATGTTCAAAAAGACAGCAAAGAAAAACCTAATACCTAGCAGTACACTGGGGAAGAATACAGCCAAAAAAAATCTCAAGAAGCATTTGTTTAACATTTGGCACTGTGGAAAAGAGTGGATAAATGTGGGCACAACTTAACATGCTCAAAATGATATTTCACTTTTGATCCACGCTCTCCACTGGCTTATGCCCTAATTCTGTGTCCTTTGTGGCTGAATATTTGGATATTTTCAAAAATGTCTAAAATGTGATTTTAATAATGCACCTGTGTTTTCCCTCCCAGTAAAATATTGAAATTATATGCAATGCTCAGTTTGTTTTTAAGCATTACTGTAAGCTAGGGCATGCTTGAATACTCTGCTTTTATACACCTCTTCCTTTTCTAATGAGTTTTCCCCATATGCTAACAACACTTTTGGAGAGGTTAGTGAATCCATTTCAGAGATTATTATTTAACAATTTAAATCTATGCTGTGACAAGCTATGGAACTGTTGTTTCCCATTTATACTTTCCATATTGAGTGTGCATCTGAATTGTTTTGAAGGGAAAGAAACCAGATTTCCTACCAGACACAAGTCTAATGGAGACAGTTAATGATATTTATGATCTTGGCTTAGGGATTCATAAATTACTAGGGAACTTTCCTGTTTAACCAAAAGACTGAAAAAAAAAATGTTTCTGTTTTAAATCTGAGAAAACTCATTAGTTTTGTTTATGCTTTCTTGTTGAGATGCTGCTGTGCAAATCACACCCACAAAGGATTTGTTTTCAACTAAGCTTTTTGACAAAAGCTGTGGGAAGAATGTGCAAGTGCATCCCTGAACTTGCTACATATGGAAAAACACCATTAAAAAGAATTGTTATCCATTCAAATTAATTAACTATACTTATTATGAAGTCATGGTGATATTTTTTTGTAAAGCATGCACAGAGCTTTTGTTATCAAATGTTAAAATTAATCTATCATTCATAGGTAACACTGAATGCAATTATTTCAGATACAAAAGTGCATTTTGAGATCCTTGGATCACCAGTCAGTCATTCCTCAAGCACAATTACTGAGCAATGCTAACTTGATGATGCTACTGAATTTTGCTTGATTGTGGGAGTTTTGTAGTGATTTTATGAGGATGTGTCTGCTTTTCTCCCCAAGTTTATGCAAAGGAGATGTAGTTGAAATCTATTAGCTTTATTAATTCCAATCATCAGAGAAGTCTTGTGCACTGAGGTGGTTTAAATGAGATATAGGTACTCTGGTGTGTAGCTCATGTACAGATTGTGCAACATGTCATTTTGACCTCTAAAAGTGACATCTAAAAATGGGTTTTGTACTCTGTGAAGCTGTCTTGCCCAGATTACTTGTTCCATGTAATATTGATGCAACTGGCATGTCTTCTGTGAGCTTATTTGACCAGCTGCTAACCAGATACTATAGAAGGTCTGGCCTGTTTTGGTGAATGCTACAGAGATTTTTAACACATCTGTGTTAGATTTAGTTATGAACCCCAGTAATAAAGGCACTCAGACTCCTAAATATACTGTTTAAAATACATTTTATTGGTGATAACACTAGAAGGGAAAAGGGGATAGCACAGGGAAATCTTCCATCTCTTCAGCTGATGGCAACTTTAAGGTGTGCAGCATCAGATAGTCTCAGACCTATTACAGGATTTTCTTAAAACATTATTATGAGTTATTTTGACTGTCAAAAAAAAAAGGATGTTCACGTGAGAACTTTAAAACTGAAGGCAAGGACACATTCATTCAGTTTGTGTGTAACAGACCTTCATCACTAAATAACTTTATGCTTTTGGTTTGTTTGTTTTTCATTTGTTTTTGTGTGGTGGTCTTTTGGGTTGGTTTCTGGTTTTGTTGATGTTGTTTTGTGGTGGTTGGTTTGGTTTGGTTTTCTGGTGATTTGATACATTGGTAACTTGTTTTTCAACTTTTTGACAGAGATTATTTTTTTAAAGCTAACCACCAAGTGTAAGATGATCAAGTCACTACTGTAGCTCTCTGGAAGCATTAGGAGTCCTCTGCCTGTCTTTGGGCCTGAGATCCAAAGCTGGAAACATCAAGAACTCTATAAACAGCTTCCAAGGTTTCCAGACAGACAAAAAAGTGACACTGTAGAAGCCCTTTGGTTTTCACAGATTCATTTTTGTGCCCATGGGAGTCTAGAAGTCCTTCGACCTGGCTCAAATCAAAGAGCCGCTGGGCAGGCCTCTGAAGGCACAGTTCATAAATTCACATTTTTAATAAAAACCCTGCAGCATTTGTGGTTTGTTTTGTGTCAGTTTGTTTGTTTGTAGGTGGTGAAGCCAAACATTAACTGTTTAATCTCATGGAGAATCAGGAGTTCTCCTTCAGTCAGTTTTGGATCAGTGAGTTTGGGCCTACGGAGCCCAAAGGTCATGTAGAGCCACAGACATTGGAAGGAAGTTTATTTAACTCAGTTATTTCCACTGTGTTTACATCTTTTAGTGTCTACTTAGCTAAATATGTGAAGCTTCTTTGTATTTTTTGTCTTCTTTACAAGTTATTTAATGGAATGAATTGTTGATGTCTTAGGTACAACTGTGATATGTCCAGTATCTGTATAAAAGTCTACACTGGGGAAGTAGAATACTGAATTCTTGAGAAGCCAAAGAACACTTACTCTTCCTATTAAAAGATCTTCCTACTTAAAAGTTGATTATTTTTGTTCTTAACAAAATGAGAAACCATTTGGTTTAAAAATAAGTAAGAAATCTTTCACAGACCCATTGAATTATTAACAGAAACCTTGACTCTAGACTGTTTTGATGGATAAAACTAATTTATCTCTGTCTCCCTAAGATATTTATATCATCTGTCTAAACAGCATGAATCACATTTCAAATTATATCAACTTGTGCCACCCCGGGGGTAACAAACTGGAGCTGATTCAACTGAATGTTCCTTTCTTTCATTTTAATCATTCACAATATCTAATTAATTTTTATTACAATTCAGCCTGTTTACTTTACAGGGAATTTGAATTCATAGCCAAGAGGGGGGAAAAAGGAAATACCACTAAATAGCAGTATCATTTTTTTTTCTCATATATTTTATACTTTTTTAGTACAGGTAGAGGAAAAATGCAGATTGTCTTTTATTCTTGAAATATATGCAGACACAAACTTATTTATACTAATTATGCATATGTAGTAATAAAACACAAAGTATTTTACATATATAAATATGTATGAAATATATATAAAATATATAAATGCGCTATGAAAGATAATTTGGTCTCA
>VYZU01000882.1:0-11919 GCA_013401355.1 Ceyx cyanopectus | reverse complement strand
TGATTTCAACAGTCCTGCTCTCTGAGGCTCTTGGTCAACAATGGAGGGAATAGTTTAGAGGAATAAAGTCCATGCAAAGGGCTGTAGCTTGAGCTTGCTGCAAGCACTTGGAATTGCAGTGGAGATGCCTCAGCCATTCAGTCTCTGTTGTAGCTCAGCTCAGATCTGGCTGTCTCCTCCCCAAGCATGCTGCCAGTCACTCTGAAGTGTGAGGAGGAGGTGCTCACATCTCTTGTGAAAGATCCCGTGCCTTCCAGAACTGGAGGACTGGTCCTAACTAGTTTATTGGGGGAGTAAACACTTGCAAAGTGACCTCCCCTCTCCCAGGGTCATTTTCAGTCTCTTTATTCTGTCTGTTTAGAGAAGTGGCTTGGAAGAGAGAATTGAAAGCAGGACTTGCAAAAAAAACAACCCCCAAAAGCAAAGCACCCCAGTTACTGGAGGAGCTGGAGGCAGAGGATCCATATCTGCTGCGACTTGGTGTCTCCTGGTGCCTCTTGGCTTTGGTAGGAGCAGGGTGCCCAGAACACTGCAAGATTTAGGCTCATAATGAGGAACAGCAGGGCTGGATTCCAGAGGATTTGGATAATTGAGGTGACAAATGCCATTCAATGGAGATAACTGCAAACAAGTTGGGATCCAGCTCAGGGAGCTGTGCTAAAAGGAGCACTCATCCAACAGGCTGATCAGGAAAAGAATTCAGGGATCATTAGGGACAAATAATTGAAAACACCAGTTTAGTGTGACAGCTTCAGGGAAAAAAAAGGTGAACTAGCAGCAAGGTTGTAATTGTGAGGAGGTGGAGTCCCTGGGGAGAGCTGTTGGCTTGTTTAGTGGGGCTAGCATGTGAGAAACAACTGCAGAATGAGGAGAATCAAGTTAGAGAGGAGGATATTATTGGAGATCTCAGCTGTCTCTGTGCCACCTTAGGCCCATTTTCATGGTTTCCTTGCTGCCCAGCATAATTTCAAGTGATCTCTTGTCATCAGGTGCCCATCAGACTGTTCCCCAGCATGGCAAATCTCTCAGGAAGCTGTTCTTCAGGATCAGCCTTCATTTCATCACATTCCTGTGTGCAGCTCCTTGTTTAGCCATTAAAATAGATAATAATACATATATATCTCCACACTCTGGTATTTACTTCTTTAAATGTTTTAAGTTATTATCTGGTCTTTCCATTTACTCACCACTCATCCTGCTGACGAGCTGGGTTGTTTAGCTCTGTAGAAATCATGGGTCTAGTCAGATTGGGAACTCAATTGTCTTAGTAGCCTCATGTTCAGTAGTTTAGCCATCAAAACCAGTACAAGGAAGGCTCCCCACCTACTTGTCTGTGGGAGGGTTGTTTTTTTTCCCTTACCCCTGTGTAATTTACTGGAGATCATAAAATTATGGAATGGTTTGGGTGAGAAGGGACCTTTCAAACTCATCCAGTGCAACCCCCCTGCAGGGAGCAGGGACATCTGCACCCAGAGCAGGCTGCTCAGAGCCCTGGCCAACCTCACTGGGAATATCTCCATGTCTAGAAAGTTTGACTTTCCAAGTGGATAATTGTCTTGTCACTGTCATTGCTCCTCCTGCATCCCAGTCCTCTTTGCTCTTCCCATTGTGTTGAGGATCAGGCTTTGTGTTGTGCATTAGGACTGTAAATTTATGCAGATTTTAGCCTGTGTAGACAAATCAGTGTGTCAAGCAGATTAGCTTAGTACAATCCCCCCTTTCAGAAGGGAAAGATGAGGATGGAAAGACCTTTTCTCTCCTCCTTTTCTGTCCCTGATGAGCTCCATGTGCAGCCCTTTGCTTCTGCTGCTTGTCCCTCTGTATCCAGCTGGGTGAAAAAAGGTGGATCTGAATTTTTTCCAATATTCCTACCAATATTACAGCCAGTATTTTAGTCTCAGAATGTAAGTTGGATGAAACAATTTAAAAAACAAGGGGGGAAAAAAAAAAAAGCACAGCAGCTGGACTTGAGAGTGTTTACCCTTGGAAGATTGGAAACAGGTTTCTCCAGCAAGCAGGGGCAATCTGAACTGGCAGTATCAGCAAAATGAAACCTGCAGAGATGTTCCCCACTGTATCCCTAGGGGAGGTGCCACATGGGAGGGCTGGAAGCCCTCTGCTGAGAGAGCTGGGGGTGTTCAGCCTGCAGAAGGCTCTGGGGTGACCTTTCAGTGCTGAAAGGGGTCTGTCAGAAAGATGAGGAGAGTTTTTATCAGGTCCTGTTGTGACAGCATAAGGAATGATGGTTTAAACTAAAAAAGGGGAGATTCAGACTGGAGAGAAGGAAGAAACTTTTGACACTGAGAGTGGTGAGAGCCTGTCCCAGGCTGCCCAGAGGGGTGGTTGATGCCCCATCCCTGGCACCATCCCAGGTGAGGTTGGCTGGGGCTCTGAGCACCCTGCTCTGGATGCAGATGTCCCTGCTCCCTGCAGGGGTTTGGACTAGATGGCCTGGAAAGGTCCTTCCATCCCAAACCATTCCATGGTCCCAGGTGCCTGCACAGGCTGCTCAGCACAGCTCCAGCCTCACTCCTGTGCATGCAGCTGCAGGTAAAAGCAGACACTTGTCCAGAGCCATTGCTGGGATTAATTGGTGTTTGGACAATGCCCTCCTGTGTCCCTGTAGTAAAAACCCTGTCCTTTTTCAGGCAGGCTTGGCAGTGTTTTGTAGGTTTGAAGCTAGCTCTGTATGGCTGATGTATGAAGTTCTGTGTGGGTGCCTTTCTGTCAGGGCAAAGCTGTTGCATTTTTCTCTGTTAGCCTGCTCTTAATCACTGAAATTAGCCCAGAAGCAGCTCTCCTTACACGAGCATCAGCACGTTGTACCAGGCTGAAACTCCAGGCAGGGCATAAGGCACAATCCTCTCCATTTAAATGATTTTTTTTTTTTCATTTAAAAAGTTATATTGGTCCGAGAGTGCCTTAGTCACTGCAGGTTGTTTTGCTTCTTGTGCCAGAATAAACTACACAAGTGTGTCCACAGAGGACAGGAGGTTTTGGCAGCTTCAGCTATACCAACACAGGCAGCATTTCACTGTGTTGACAAGTGTTTTACAGCCACTTTGGAGGGTGATTTCAGTGGCACTGTAACCTGCAAACTCTATCATTTTCAGAGAGCCACAGCAGAAGCATTAAAGCTTCTCACAGGTTTTGTTATTATTATTATTATTAGTTTTTTTTCCAGGCAGGGTCAGAGCAAAGTGAACAAAGCCAGGATTTACATCTTTGGTGCATCCAATTGCCCAACGTGTATCCATTTCATGCAGCTGTTGCTGTTGAGTAAACTGTGGGCAGCAGCTAGAGGTTGACTCAGGAGTTATCAGGTGTCAGGGGGCTGTGCTGGCTAGAAATGGGTCATAAAATAAGAGATGCAGCTTGGTGGGAGCCTCCAACACTCGCACGAGGAGAAGGTGCCTTCTGCCTGCCAAGAGCTGGGGGAGCTTTGGAAAGAGGCTGAAAAAAAACCCCCAAGTTTTCCCTCCCTGAGCAAGCCCAGTGGAGTTGCCAGCTGACAATCCCTTCAGCAACCTCTCGAGCCCAGCAGAGGTGACACTTTTGCCCCAGGCTGGTTTTTCATCCTCTCTAAACCCATTTCCAAGCGGCCTTGTCCAGCCGGGGGCAGCCCGCGGAGCAGCCGCGCAGCGCCCTGGGGCTCTCTGCCTGCAGTTGCTGTAAACACCCAGCGTTTGGAGTTCCCTGCAGCCTCTCAGCCCTGGGCCTTGTTGCCCAGGCCGTTAACACCTCTGAGCAGATCCCTCTCCAGTTTTGAGCTGCTCCCAAGTGCCAGCCCCAGCCCTGTGGAGCCAGGTGAGATCCGGAGCCGCGTTACCCGCTGGCGTTTCTCTGCCTCGCTTGCTGAAGCAGTCAGGAGGCCCTGTTTGAAGAATGTGATTTATTGTTGAGCCTTGGCAGCCAAGCAGTGTTTCACTTGAGCCCTTCTTAACCTGTGAAGGTCAGCTGGCCTCGTGCCTGGCAAGAGTCAGAACTCTACACGCTGACCTAACCGGGCGGGATGGACGCGGGGCTGGGAGGAGAAGCCAAGTGGGCTCTGGCCTCCCACCCAGCAGCCCCGTGCTTGCTTCTGTTAAGCAATAGATCAGATGAGGAGTTGTTTCCCCCACACACACACTTTCTGAGCTCTCCCCCACATCTGAGGGCTCACTTGGGTTCAGAGAGGGTTCTTTCAAGCCATTTAATTCAGTCATGGTGCAAGGTGCTGCTCCTTCCCCTCCCTGATTTGTCTTCTCCATCAGTCCTGTCTCTCTGCCAGCCCCACAGAACAGTGACCTTGGCTTGCTCATTGTCTGTGAGCTGGTTTTGCTCTGTACAGGGTTGGTGAAGGTAGCCTTGACTATTTTGGTCAGATTTGACATTGAAACGACCCTGCTCTCTCTGTCCTTGCACCCAGAGGGGAATCATAGAATCTTTTAGGTTGGCAAAGACCTTTGAGACAGGTGATGATGCTGAGACCTTAAAAAGGTCTCGTAGATGATGGGAGGGGAGAGAATGGGCTTCATTTTTTTGGTGGGTTTTTTGTCTTTCAGATGAAAAGCTGGGGAGTCCCTTAATCTTGTAAGATGGGTAACAGTACAGTGCTCTTAATTCTTGGATTGAGGTAGTTCCAAGCTGATATTGTTGAAACACTGGCCCAGGGTCCTCAGAGAGTTGATGCCTTACCCCTGGCACCATCCCAGGTGAGGTTGGCTGGGGCTCTGAGCATCCTGCTCTAGTTGCAGATGTCCCTGCTCCCTGCAGAGGGGTAGGATGAGCTTGAAAGGTCCCTTCCAACCCAAACCATTGTGTGCCTGCTGGGGATGTACAGGATGTATAATATCACCTGAGAAGCAATGAGTGTTTTACTAATGGGGAAGAGGTGATGATATCAAGGTTATCCAGTGATTTGGGAGTCAATCCATCCATAATTTGGGAATTATGTCATCTGAGACAACAAGGGGTGTTAGACCCTCATTGCTATCAAGATCTTCTTCTTCTTCTTCTTAGCAGATGTCCCAGTGCCTGTCACACTTGAGGAAGAGAAAGCTCCATCTCCACCTCCTGCCCTGAAAACTGAACTGGAGCCTGCATCCACAGAGGTAAGAGCATTTTGGGGTGGGTTTATCTGACTCGATGGGGATTCCCCAACCATTTCCCAGATGCTGAGGGAGAGAGGTTCTGTTTGCCTGGCAAGTCCATCATCTCATCCTGCTTGAAAGAATCCACTGTGCTCATGAGTTTATTTGTTTGCTAGGCTGTTATTTAATCTGTAGCATCACTCAGTTTTCTGGTTCTGTCTCTCTGAAATGTGGCCCAGTGGGATGGGGAGAATTGGAGCCTTGGCACAAATGAGATGAGGATATCCTGGGAAGTTATCAAATGTGCAGCTTTATTAGAGATTAGGTTTTCCTTCTGGGGCCAATGTTTTTCTGACTTCTGAACGTGTGTGAGGCCTTTAACTCTTCATTTCTCATCCATGCTTTTGTCCTTCAGGTTTCAGCTGGAGGGAGGAAGAGGAAAAGGAAGCGTGTGCTGAAATCCAAGATGTTCATTGATGAAGAAGAAGGCTGCATGGGTAAGAGACCCCAGTGGCATTTACTTTGTTGAAGAGGTGGGGAAGATTTTTACAGGCTCTGACCAGTCCTAGGCTTTGAAAGAAGTTTAAAAAAAAATCACTTTACTTCCCATCAAAAAATCACTTTACTTCCCATCAAAAAATCACTTTACTTCCCATCAAAAAATCACTTTACTTCCCATCAAAAAATCACTTTACTTCCCTTCAAAAAATCACTTTACTTCCCTTCAAAAAATCACTTTACTTCCCTTCAAAAAATCACTTTACTTCCCTTCAAAAAATCACTTTACTTCCCTTCAAAAAATCACTTTACTTCCCTTCAAAAAATCACTTTACTTCCCTTCAAAAAATCACTTTACTTCCCTTCAAAAAATCACTTTACTTCCCTTCTACTTCATGCCCCCAGACTGAGATCACTGCCCTTGGGTGAAGGCCTGGGAAGGGAGTCATGGAGCTGTAGCTGACTCCTTTTTTGATTATTCACAGATTTGCTTTCAGTTCTTCTCCCTTCCCTCCTGCCATCATGAGCATTTTCATTTGTTCTACTCTCCAAAGCTTAGAGTTCTTAGATGGTGCAGAGAGGAGGGCTGGTTTGTTTTTTTTTCTTCTGCTCACCACCCCAAGGGGTTTAATAACCTCTTGTGAAATCCAGATGCTTTGGTAGCTGCAGAGGGAGGGGATGCTCAGCCCACCAGTTGCACAGAACTTGCTGTCTGGTTATTATCTGGGGTGGTTTTTTTTCCTGCCTCCATTCCCTACCCTTCCTGTGCCCACATCTAATCATTTGAAGGCTAAATAGCTTGCAAATCTCCCAGGCTAATGTAAATTGTTATTATTCTTTGAAATACAGGGGCTTTTTTTTTTCCCCTGCTCTTTTTTTTTTTTTTTTGTTTTTAACAAGTATTAGCTTTTAAGAGATGTTAAATCCTAATATTAGGATTAGGCTGGACTGTGTATTTCTCCATGATTTTCAGGGATCTTTTTCACAATCACTGCAATCACAAGGAATTGGTGTCAAAAAGCAAAAAGTCATTTTGGGATTAGCCCTGAGGGAAATTGAGCAATTAAAATAGCTGTGGAGTTAAGCACAAGGCATCAAGTGCCTGCTCTTGGTCTGCAGCAAAGGGGGATTAACTGAAGTTTAAACTGATCCCTGTCTACCTTGCACTAGCCAGAGCTTGAAAGGAGATGTGTGGACCTGTGTACTGGAATATACATGGGCACAGGGTGGGTAAATTGGGACACCTTCTTGCAGGGGGCTACAGGAAAGCCAGGGAGGGGCTTTTTACCAGGGCTTGTAGTGAGAGGATGAGGGGTGGTGGCTTCAAACTGGAAGAGGGGGCATTGAAATTAGAAATGAGGAGGAAGCTCTTCACTCTGAGGGTGCTGAGACCCTGGCACAGGTTGCCCAGGGAAGCTGTGGATGCTCCATCACTGGAAGTGTTCAGGACCAGGCTGGATGGGGCTCTGAACAACCTGCTCTAGTGGGAGGTGTCCCTGGTGTTGGAGCTGGATGAGCTTGAAGGTCCCTTCCAACCCAAACCACTCTGTCACTCTATGGCATTCATCTGACAACACTGTTTTAAGTTGAGAGCTGCCATAATTTGAATTATTGTGGTTTACCAAGTCTGTCTGTGAGCTGAGCATCCACTGTCTGTGTGCTCAGTGCCACAAACACACAGCTATTCACTTCAGCTGAGAGCTCAGTGGAAATCAACCTCTTATCCCCTGGATCAAGTGGGGATTTTGGAGTTGCCAACCATTCCTGAGAGGGGAGAGAGCTTTTTGTAGCTCAGTAGGTGGGCAGTTGTCTGTGAAAGCTGCTCCCTGAGCAGCCAGTTGCCTCTGCAGGAAGGGTTTGAGGTCTCCACTGCAGGTTTCAGACCATTCCTCTTCTGGTTACGTGGAAAGCCTTATTTAACTGGATGCATTAAGGCAATTTCCCAGCAGAGGGGAAGTTGGGACATCTGTTTAAAAGAATACTGAAGAAAAATGGCTTACTAGAAGAATCCCAGGACACTGCTGGGAAAGGGGATACAGCAGCATTTGCCAGTATCCAGTGATGGCTGCCATCTGTGGATCTGACTCCAGTTTCACTTCCACGAGCAGTGCTTTATATCCCTGAGCTTTCCCTGGCCAGAGGCTGACACAAGGGCTGTCCAGGCCTGTCCCAGCTGCCCAGGGCAGTGGTGGAGTCCCCATCCCTGCAGGGGTTTCCAAGCCATGGAGCTGTGGTGCTGAGGGACATGGGTTACTGTTCAACTTGGTGGTATTGATATAATTGTTGGGTTTGACCTTAGAATGGCTTTGGTTGGAAAAGACTGCCCAGTTTCTAGGGACAAACTGGTTGCTGTGGCCTCTGTGCAAGGCAGGATGATCTATTTTACAATTTAAAGCTAAGTTCTGTCATCTAATGCTAAGCTGTGGATCCTGATCACATCCACAGTCATCATTTATGAGCAGCTGCAGGATAAATTGATGGATATGGACCAGTCTCTGGCAAAGAACTGGTTTAAATGGGATGCAGTTGGGACTGACTTCTAGAAAATCCTCTCCAGTAATCCAGGTCTGTTGCATAACCTTGACCCATCATTCCTTGAACCCCAAGTGCTCATTTCCAGTGGTCAGGCTGCAGTGGGGAGGTCTGTGCTCCTTGGGGCCCAGGCTTCCCCCCATCTCATGTTGTTCTTCTACCCAGTGACTGAGAAGGTTTATGAGAGTGAATCCTGTACAGACAGTGAGGATGACTTCAAACCCCAGCCACCAGCTGCCCACAAGCAGCCTGTGCTGCCTGTGAAGAAAGAACCCAAGGAAGAAAAGAAGACCCTGAAGAAAGGGGCAGGCACTGCCAGCAGAGCCAACAAACAGGTCTCCATCATGGGTTTTTTTCAGAAGAAATGAACTGGATCTTTCTCCCAGTCCCCTTGGCAGCTCGGGTTGCTGTTTCTGGGGTGGCTTTGAGAGCTGCCACGTCGGAGGAGGACAGCATGCAATCTCCACTTATGTAAGCTTACTGTGTAAGTAAAGCCCTCTGGACTACATTTTGTATGGGAGAGAAGTTCTGTTTGTCACTGCAGTGATTTCAGCCAGGGTGGGAATCACCAGCTAGGCACAAAATCTGCAGCAGCTCTTCAAAGAGTGGCCAGCTACTCACAGGAAATTCTATTTTTTTAACTGAGTTTTTCACCTGCTCAAAGCCTGTTCCACGAGTGGTACATGGATTCAGTCAGGAGTTGAGTCCTGGTGCTTTTATCCCCCCTCTTTTATCCTCCTCTTTTTGAGCTAAATGTGCTCATTGGTTGGAAGCTGTGATGTAGCAGATGCTCAGGCATGCACACCAGTGCTGAGCATCTGCCTCAGCTTGAACTGAATGAAATGAACTGAATTTTCCCCCCAAGACTGGTAAATAGCTTTTGCCCTGCCTTTCATCATCATTATTTTGGACAAAGCAGTGCATATAAAACTCTCCTACCCATTTCCTCCTTGAACATGTCCTCTGTAAATGCCTCAGATGCCTAATTATAGCCCAGGACACTGTTGTGTCTCTGTCTGTGCACAAAAAAACCCATCTTTGAGTCTTCCCACACAATTGGCTTCAGTGTAATTAGGGGAAGGCTCCACTGGTATTGGGAAAGCAACTGTGTCTTTAACAGTGAAGTTAATGAGTGAAAGGGAAGGGTGATTAGAGGGCACTGCTGATAACACCAGTCAGGTACCCACCACCATTCTCCAGTTGCTCACTGTTTTGATTCTGTAGGTTTTGGGGGTGGCCTGCAGAGTTGTTTTTCACAGGCACAAACCAGACAGCAGAAGAGTTGTTTTCTAGGACATCTCGTCATCTGCCTGCTGAAGGAAGCGTCCCAGCAGATGCTCCTGAGGAGCTGCTTTTTGGAGCTGAATAAAAGCACTGCAGCCTCGTTAATCAGAAATGAGTTGTAGTTTTTGGATGCCTTCTGGTTTTCCCCTGCTAAATTTGATAGAGAGACATAAAAGGGCAGATTTTCTAGAGGGTGGGTGCTGAGCTGTGCTGAAGCTTGGCCTGGTGACTGCTCCCAGACTGGCAGCTGATGCCACCAGTGGTTGTTTCCCAGTGGTGCTAAGCCAACCTATAGAAATTAATGTACATACTGATGTGAGAGACTTTAAAGCAGTAACATCTCAGGGTCTGTGTCCTGGCTGGGTGGTTTTGGCTGCTAACTGCTGAGATCTCTCTCCTCAGGGCTGGTTGAGACCTCACAGCTCAGCACCCTCCCTCTGTATCTCCTCAGAAGCCTTAAGGATTCAATCTCTGGATTTTCTCCAGTGGAGACCTAGAGGAACAATAATGGGAAGATGGGTGGGGGAGGCAGAATTGCTCCTGGGCTGTACTGGAGTGATATGGGCAGCAGAAGTCCACGGGGAGCAAAGGAACAACCTTGAGTTGTCTTTTGGAACAGTTAAATTTTCTTCATAACAAAAAATACCCCTGAAGCATTTCTGGTTTGGGTTGGTCTTTTTCTCTTGGTAGAACTGGGGGTGTATTTTGGAAAGTGACAAGTAACAAAACTCATTAAACAGGGATTTTTTTTTTTCCTTTTGTCCTTGCTGTTCATTAAAAGATGTGCTGCATCCTGGCTGCCAGGGGATTCCTTGGAAGAGTGTCACTGGTGAAGAGCTCTTCCATCAAAACCAGGGCTGGAAGAGTTAAACCCAGCATTTTAGGGCAGCTAAATGCCAGTGAGAACATCTCAAACTATCAGGATCTGCATTGAATTGCCCCCTTGAGTCTTATTTCTTGTGGCACATGTTGACAGGACGTGGTGTCCTGGTGCTACCTCACCCCCACCGTGGTCTAGCCAGAGCTTGCTGTCCCACCCCAGCTCCCTCTAGAACCAGAGCAACGTCACAGGAGACTTCCTCAGGAAAATGACTTAATGTCTGAAGAAGCAGGACATAGGAGAACTTCAGACTTTTAAAAAATCATGATCTAATACTCCCTGCTCTGGCACTGCCAGCCCCAGGGGGTCCCCGGATGCCCCCTTGGTGCAGTTGGAGCATCCCCAGGTGCTCTGTGGGACTAAGGGATGGGGCTGGGTCCCCGAGCTGCTGGTTGAAAGGGAAAGATTCCCTCTGGCTGCTGTGGGGCAGTTGTCACTGGGTTTGGCACCTGGGAGCTGGTGGGGGGCAATATCTGAAGTGGTGGCAGCTCAGAGCCAGGCACTGTCTCAGGGAGGGCATCTGCTTTGCAGTTGGCTCAAGACGATGCTGCTGAGGGTCCAAACCTGAGCTTTTTTGGGGGGATTTCCTTTCTCTTTCCCCTTTCTAACCATGTTCACAGCCTTGGAGTATCAATGCCTTGGCAGAAGTGGTAGGAGAGGGTGTTGTTCATTTCACAGTCTGCTAAATATCCCATTTTGGGCCGTGTCTTTGTTCCAGAGGTAGTGAGAAGCTGTAGGGATTGTCACTGCTGTAAATCTCTTGCTGCACTGGACTGGGCTCCTGTGAACCAGCAGCAGTGTGTTCCCTGGGAAGGAACTGCACACACTAGGGATGAAAAATCCCCATCCCTTGCTCTTGAGCTGATTTACAGCCCTCCTTTCTGCAGGACAAAGCCTGCTTGGAATAAAACCCTCTGAAAACCCCTCTGTGCTTCCCTCTCCGGGGCTTGCCTGCCCTTTCTCCAGGTAAAGAAAAACAGGAGAGCTTCTGGGTGCAAACCTGGGACAGAGTGGAGCCCAGCTGGGCAGGAGGGTGTCCCAGCAGCCTGCAGGGAATTGTTTTGCTCTCCCAGCAGGCTGCCAGCTCGACTCCAGCTCCCAGCCAGGGGAGAGGGGCCTTATAAGGAAGCAAAACGCAGCTCAGCGAGGCCTGATGCTGGCCCAGGGGGGGAGGGGGTGCCTGCCAGGGCTCCACGTCAGCACCTTGCTTCTCCAGGCCTCTGGGGACCAGCCCACAGCACCCTGGGCTGGGTTTGGGGCACACACTGGGACTTTGGGGTCTGCCTGGGTGGCAGTGGATCACAGTGTCCACAGCTCTTGGCTGGGGAAGGATTTAACAAGTGCCTTGCCTAAGCTCCAAGTGACATCTCAGGGTTGGGAAGAGCATCCCTGGAGCAAGATGTGCCACAATAACCAGTGACAGTGTCTAGCTCATCACCCATCCCCAGTTCTTGATTGTTTTAAAGTAGGTTGTGGGTTATTCTGTCCATGTTTTTTGTCCCCTGTCTGCAAGACACCAAAGTTCCTGAGTTTAAGCAGGATTTTTTTGGTGCCTTTATTTGATGTTTTCAGCTCATGTTCTACTAGGAAGTGTTCACACATCATGTCTTAATTCATAAATTGATTTTTTAGGAAAAAAAATCCCCTCTTAAA
>VYZU01000773.1:469-11361 GCA_013401355.1 Ceyx cyanopectus | reverse complement strand
TTTATATTTATTATATATATTTATATATGTATATTTTTTATATTATTTATATTTTATATATTCAAGCATATCAGTCACTGTTTTATGAAAAATAATTATTAGCAAAACCAACCACAGCTCTTAACTCCACAAACACAGCCAATACAGGCAACTCCAAAGACAAAAAGCTTTGATTTACTAGAACACCACAAAGACACCAAAGCTGTGATGTCCCTGGAAAGAATTACCCTGATCTAAAAGGTCCCATTCCAGCAA
Source organism: Ceyx cyanopectus (assembly GCA_013401355.1). Taxonomy (NCBI): domain Eukaryota; kingdom Metazoa; phylum Chordata; class Aves; order Coraciiformes; family Alcedinidae; genus Ceyx; species Ceyx cyanopectus. Next base: position 11,106 of record VYZU01000773.1, on the reverse strand, counting down.
AGCAGGGGCTGCCTCCTCCTCTCAGGCCACAGCCCCCTGGCTCTCAGCTGCCACCCCAGGCCTCAGCTGGCTCTCAGAAGCAAGGTCAGGGCTGAATCCCCTGGAGCTGCCATGGGTTGCACTAGATGATCTTCTAGGCCCCTTCCAACCCCTAATATCTGTGAATGGAGCAGGACACAGGGGGGAGGAGGAGAGCAGAGCTCTGCCCCACCTCTGCCTCTGCCTGAGGCCTCAGAGGGAGCTGTTCCAACACCAAGGTCCTGTGAGCACCAAGGAGCAGGGAAGAGAGGAACAGGCAGTGCCAGAAGGTCCCTGAAAAAGCCAGTTCTTGGTGGCTGGTTCCAGAGCTGGAAAAGAAACTCCCAGTGGCCTCCTGAAGCCCTGCCAGGGAAGGGAAAGGCAGGCAGGAGGGAAGGGAGGGGGTGTGAGCCATGCAGCCTCATGAGCTGAGCCCCTGCACTCCCTTGGAGCAGCTGCTGGCCACAGCCCCTCCAGGAAAGCTGCTCCAGGAACAGCTGAGGCACAGCAGGCTGGGCTTGGCACTCCCCAGCAGCACCAGAAGCAGTTTGGCTAAGCAGGCTTTGCCAGTGATGCTGCAGGGACAGAGGGAAGCAGAGCCCAGCTCCACTGACAAGCCTTGCTGTTTCAAACACCCCCCTCCCACCAAACCAGAGGGGTGTGAGGTGGGGATGAGCCATGGCTGGGTGCCTGGCTCTGCTGTGGCCTTCTCTCCTTGGAAAAGCAGCCTCCAGGGCAAAGCTCCACCTGTAAACACCTCCAGCTGCACCAGCTAGGCTGGATACCCAAAGACATCAGCACTTGATGTAAAATCAGCATGGGACAGTCCCTTCTGCAAGTACCAACAGTCACCAACACCTCAGCTCAAAGAAATGAGGAAACCAGAGATGTGGAAATGAGCAAAGCCCCTCTGAAAGTCAGCTTGTTCCCTCCTCATGGCTGTTCTCCAGCACAGAAAGCCATGTCCAGTTTGCCCAGCTCCCATGCAGCTCGGCCAGGAAGGGAAGCAGTTTCAGCCTGTTGCACTGGGGATCACCCCAGGCAGTACTGCTAGATCCTGAGAAAAAAACTCTGCAAGACAGCCCGAGCCCACCGAGCAGAGAATTCCAGCAGGCAGCTGAGCACAGGCAAGCTCAGAGCAGCACAACTGCTTTTGTTCACAGACACGAGCACACCCCCCCACTAAAGCCAGCATTCTGGGAGTTCTCAGTGAGGATGATCAGAGTTCAGAGGATGAAAACATCTCCCAGAGCAGCCACACTAGGTGCAGCTCGCCAGCACCTAACCAGGGAACCCCTGCTCACAAACCTGAGCCATTCATTCCTCCCATTTTTAAGCTGCTACTGACAGTGCTATTTCAGGAACTTCCAAGTACAATTCCTGAGGAGTGATAAGATCTCCAGCCCTTTCAGAACATGCCACAGCTTCAGCCCACTGATCCAAACCAGATCCCAGGGTGGTCTGCATGTTCAGAGCTGCTCACACTGCAGGAAGGGATCATTTTCCAGCTCGTGCTGGGCACATCTGTTCACATTCCAACTTCAGAACTGCACTTCTGGGAGATCCTAACCAGCTTCCCTAGCCACAGCCACCCCTGCCCTAGCCACAGCCACGGCCACCCCTTCCCTGGCCACGGCCACCCCTTCCCTAGCCACGGCCACATCCATTCCTTCCCCAGCCACAGCCATTCCTTCCTAGCCACAGCCATCCCTTCCCTAGCCACAGCCATCCCTTCCCTAGCCATATTTCTCTTTTAGCCAGGAGTTCAGCCTTAAGTCCTCTGTCTTCCTCACACTGCAGTGCCAGCACTGCTGGATTCAACACTACCCGTCCACAGCTGGATTACACACAGATATTTCACATTTTCCAGAGAACCCCATGCCATTCAGTGCTTTTCCCCAGCACTCCCCCACAGGCAGCAGCTTCTCACCTGCCACTTTGTCCCGGATGAGCTTTGCAGACTCCACCTCCCCAATGCTGCTGAACAGGCTCCGGAGCTCATCCTGGGTCATGTTCTGAGGGAGGTAGTTCACAATTAGGTTTGTTCTGCCAATATCATCCCTGCAATCTTCAGCCATGTGATCTTCATAACCATTGGACATGGTCTAATAATATATCTGCAAAGAGAAAAATCCCCAGTGAGTTGCAGGGCTTTTGGCCATTCAATGCACCCCAACTTGTGCCAAACGAGCTGATTTCAGGGGGAGAAAACTGAGAAAGCATTTCAGCTACACATTCTTTTCCCCCCACTCACAAAACAAAACAGTATTTGTTGAACATTCCAGAAATTCATTGTCTCACACTACCAAGCACAACATCTTACAAAACCATGGGCCATTAAAGAGATCTTAAGGGTGTGGGGGGGTCTCTACACTAATAAAAAACATCAAGACAGATTTTGTACCTTCCTGTAAACACCAAAGAGTTCACGAGACCCAAGTTAAAGCTCCCTGTGCCCACACTTCCCCAGCCAGGATCAAAGCTGGGGAGGGACTGTTTAGGCTGTGGGGCAGACCCAGGACTGGAGGGGATGGATCCAAACTAGAGCTGGGTGGATTCAGCTCAGCCATCAGGAAGAATTTCTCCCCCAGGAGGGGGGGAGACCCTGGCCCAGGGTGCCCAGAGAGGTGGGGGCAGCCCCATCCTTGGCAGTTTCTCAGGCCAGGCTGGATGGGGCTCTGAGCACCCTGCTCTGCTGGGAGGTGTCCCTGCCCTGGCAGGGGGTGGAACTGGAGCAGCTTTGGGGTCCCTTCCAGGATTCTCAGATGAGCAGCTCAACCCTGCTTTCAGCCCTGTGCCCAAACTCCCCACAGGCAGAGCAGTGTCTGCACACACAACAGAGCATCTCTCCTGAGCACCAGCTTTGGTGCCTACTGAGCATCTGACAGGAGTTTTGGGGCATTTTTTCACCTTTTTACAGAGAGCCTTGAGGAGACTCCCAGGGACTGTCCCCTGAAGCCACTCTGCCTTGGCCAGGCACCAGCAGGGACTGGCCTGTCACACACAGAGGGCACCTGCAACTCAAACCCACAGCACAGCCCAGCTGCCCTCTCAGGTGCTGCCAGAGCAGGGGGTTAAAAGCACCTTCCCAGCCCCTGGAGATGGCAGAACCAGGACACCCAACAACAGCAGGAGGCCCAGAGTGGCTCTTCTGCAAACTCCTCCCAGGAGCCAGTTCTTGTGCAGTTCTGCCTCTGCTGCTGCAGCCTTGCTCACCTGGGCTGAGACATCACCTGGAGCTCCCAGAAACAAGGGTGGCTTTGTCTGGCTTTTGTTGTTGGCTGGATGTTGGTTGGTTGGTTTGGTTTCGTGTTGGTGTTTTGGGGTTTTTTGGGTTTTTTTTTCTTTGTCATTTGAGTTTTTTGTCTTCTGATTTGGGGTTTTTTTTACAGCTCTTAAAACCATGGAATGAGCAGAAACCCTGCAAGGGTCTCCCTGTGCTCAGGTCAGCTCTCCTCTGCAGGGTCTCACCACAGACCCCAAACAGCCCTGCTGGCACCACCTCCAGTGCCAATTCACCCCACCAAGCTGCAAGAAAGGAGGAGTGTTTCCAGTTCAGACTCCAGCATCAGAGGCAGAAGGTCAAGAGCTTTTGGTTTGGGATAAAATTGAGGCTAATCTGAGAGGATTGCATTTTTCCTTGAATCCAGAGTCCTCCCTGCAGGGAAAACCAGAGGGTTGGCAGCACAGAGCTAAACCAGCACCCCCTGCTGCTCCTGCCATGCCCAGCTGAGCAGCTCAGTGCATTCCCATTCACACCCCTGGATTTCCAGAATGAAAGGCAAGAGCTTCTCCTTTCCAAGAGATCAACTCACCACAGATTCACACAAGGGAAATTTGGCAGCTGACTTGTAATTTTAACAGCCTTCTGGAAGCCTGGGGGGAACCTCCCAAGTTCAACAGGTATCTGCTTCTCATTGCACCTCAGTGGCCACCAGGGAAGAATTAATTACCTCAAGGATTATATTGTGATATATTTTTATAATTTAAATATTAAATATAAATATTTAATTACATTTTTATATCTTTTTAGCCAACATGTTGCTGTTTTGGCCAAATGAGTACAAGATGCTGCACAGAAGCTCCTCTTAAGATTCCTCTAGTGGTTTAGCTGAGAGCTCAGCATGTTATCTGCAGCAGCTATCACTAGCACAGTGCTCACCTTACCTGAGGGGATAACCAACCCCAGCTGAAGCAGCCAGGTTAAGTTACTGCTGCTCCTCAGCCCCAGTAAAGCACCAGCTCAGGTGTTCAGAGCATGCAAAAGCATCCAGCTCATCTCAGAGCAGAGGGTGAGCCCCACAGCCCAGGGGCTGGTCACCTCCCTGGCCACAGTGGGCACCAAGAGGGGTCAGAAACAGCCCCTGAGCAGCACAGCACAGCCTCCCCACACAGGGCACCTCTGCAGCACCAGCCTCTGGCCCTGGGCTGCCCCTGCAGACACAGCTGCTGGCAGTGCCAGGCTCTCTGCTCCAGGAGCCTTTCAGGGCCTGCCCCACTCCTGAGAGCTGGGATGGGAAGCATGGAGAACAGGCAGCAACAGCAGCTCGACATCCCGGGGCTGGGAAGGGAACATTCCCAGCAGGGGAACTGCAGTTCCTTCCCCAGGAGCTAAGCTCTGTTTGGGATTTATTCCCCTTCTGCTGGGGAAGGGCAGAGTTGTTTAAATGGCAGCAACAGAATCAGAGAAAGGAGCTCCAGGAGCATCAGCCACCCTCCAGCCCAGCATCTCTGCACCAGCCACAGCCTCCAGTGCTGCAGCTACTGGTTTATTCACCCCCTCCAGGGCTGGGGACTCCACCCCTCCCTGGGCAGCCTGGGCCAGAGCCTCCCCACTCTCTCGGCAAAGAATTGCTTCCCAACATCCAGCCCAAACCTCCCCTGCTGCCACTTGAGGCCCTTTCCTCTGCTTCCAGCATCAGGGATTTGGGAGCAGAGCCCAAGCCCAGCCTGGCTCCAGCCTCCTGGTGGGGAGCTGGAGAGCAATGAGGGCTCCTCTCAGTCTCCTCTGCTCCAGACTCAACAGCCCCAGCTCCTCAGCCTCTCTCCACAAGGCTCCAGACCCCTCCCCAGCTCCCTGTCCCTTCTCTGCCCCCTCCAGCCCCTCCATGGCCTTGTGCTGTGGTGCCCACACTGGACCCAGCTCTGCAGGTGCAGCCTCCCCAGTGCCCAGTGCAGGGGCACCATCCCCTCCCTGCTCCTGCTGCTCCCACCATTCCTGACCCAGCCCAGGCTGCCCTTGGCCTCCTTGGCCCCTGGGCACACATCTTTCAGGCTGGGCACACATCACCCCAGAATGAACCACAACTAGACTCATGTGAGCTGGAGATTCAGCAGAGCAGAAACTGAACAGTGTCTTTAGGGTGCTGAAGCATCAACAGCTGGCAGGTCTTGCTCCCTTCACCCACCACTCAGCCACCCACCCACCACTTCTCTGTTTCAAGTGTCAACAAACAGCAGCAAGCCCAGGGGATAAAGGACCCAGGAAAGCAATGGCACACTGCACCAGGAGGAGGAATTTTGGTGGTGTAGGCAATTTCCATCTGCTTTCCTTGCAGGACAAGCAGCAGAGAGAGAGAGAGACACTGCACAAGTGCAGCAGGGAAGAGCCTCCTGCCATCAGAGGATGTTAAGCTGCCTGGCTGGCTCAGTTGTGCTGTCAAATTAAGTCATTAATTATCCCCCCAGCCATGTCAGCACTGCCCGAGCACAGCCCCAGAGAAGTCTGCTGCTCCAAAGCTGAACCTGCCCTGCTCAGAGCCTGGAACCAGATGGTTTCTGTTTCCAAAGCTCTTTCAAGGAAGGCAGCTCTCCCTGCCCTGGCCCTGGGTACAATCCCAGCCCCAAGCACCTCACACCAACCTGCTGAGGAGCCTGGGAGCTCTAAGGACAATTATTTAGTGAACAGAGGAAGAAACATGGAGATTTTCCCAGCTTTCCAAGACAAAAGTCATCATTCCCTTCACTGTGGCCACATTTGCCCAGGATGAGACACAAACCCTCCCTGCTGCCAACATCTTCCTCCTGCCAAACTGCAGAGGCTGCTAGGTATTTTAATTAAAATCTTTACACCGAATCATTTTTCCTCACTCTCTAAGGTGTACCTGCTGCCTGAAGAGGCAGCACATGCAGCCAGCCAGCACAGAAAACACCCAGCACACCACCATGGCAGCTCCCAGGCCTGGATCTGCTCTCCAGCAAAACTGACACGGGTTTGGCAAGTGGCTCAGAGTTGAAATCATTTTACCACAGCCTCTCACCTCACTGCCTGCAATCCCTGCCATCCCATCCCACCTCCCCTGCTGCCCAGCAGTGCCCCGGGCAATGTGGACTCAGGCATGCAAGCAAAACACCCCTCGTGGGATGCCAGGAGTAAAGATGCAGCAGAGAAGAGGAAAAGGAGCAGAGTGCAGCTAATGGAGATGTTTCTAACCTTCCACCCAGCACTTACACTGCAGGAATCACTGTTCCTGGCCACTGGAAGCTGGTGGGAAACCACTTCCCCCACTGGTGGTGACCAGTTCCCACAGCCACAGGAGAGCCAAGCCCTGGGGAGCTGTTAACCTTGGCACTCTGGAAAGAATTCCCAAGGGAAAAGGTGTTGACATCACATGGGCAGGGTGGGTGACGTGAGAAATGCTGCATAGAACACAAAAAAACCAACACCAAGATTTCATTCTGCTCTCACTGACATAAGTTGAGGAAATCTCTCATTTCTTTACCCAAGAGGGAACAATCAAATTATAGCTAAATATTCCAGACTTGAGAATGAGGCCTAGAAGCTAAGGTGGCTCTGCAGCTCCAGGAGTGACAGCTGCCAGGGGACAGCCAGAGCAGAGCCCTGCACACACTGCTCAGCAGACAGATCAAGGCCCAGCAGCTCCAGCTGGGGAGGGGATTCTGCCCCTCTGCTCCACTCTGGGGACATCCCCCCTGGAGCTGCATCCAGTGCTGGAGCCCCCAGCACAGGGAAGATCTGGAGGAGCTGGAGGGTGTCATGAGGATGGGCAGAGGCTGGAGCAGCTCCTGTGAGGCCAGGCTGAGAGAGGTGGGGGTGTTCAGCCTGGAGAAGAGAAGCTCCAGGGAGGCCTTCTGGTGGCTCCAGGATGTGCAGGGGCTCCAGGAAAGCTGGGGAGGGACTCTGGAGGCTGTGGGGCAGTCCCAGGACTGGAGGGGATGGATCCAAACTAGAGCTGGGTGGATTCAGCTCAGCCATCAGGAAGAATTTCTCCCCCAGGAGGGGGTGAGACCCTGGCCCAGGGTGCCCAGAGAGGTGGGGGCAGCCCCATCCTTGGCAGTTTCCCAGCCCAGGCTGGATGGGGCTCTGAGCACCCTGCTCTGGTGGGAGGTGTCCCTGCCCTGGCAGGGGGTGGAACTGGAGCAGCTTTGAGGTCCCTCCCAACCCTGGCCCTTCCAGGATTGTCTGAAGGCTGAACTCCACCTCACTCAGTTCCTAGAAGGAGATTTGTTAATTTTTACTAACCAAACCCTACACCAACTTGGTTCAAGGGTCAGACTTTTTCTTTGCTGGGTAAGATGCCCTCAAATTTTGGATGCCAAGGATGCAACAGAGCAACCAACAGATCCTGTGGCTTAACTCTGGAGGTGCTCAGACTCATCCAACACCTCATTCCCCCACCAGCCAGGGCTGCATTCTCAGGACAGGACTGAAAAGCTCTCCAAGGTTTTGGGTTTTCCCCCAGCTATATTGTCAGTGGCCCTGGCAATCACATCCTCACAGGAGCCCAGGGCTTCTCAGAAGGTTTAGAAGAAAAATGACTCCACTGGGCCAGGAAGAGCTTTTTCTCCACCCAGGGCTCCAGGGTACTGTGCTGTTCCTTCACCATGAGACCTGCAGGAACCCAGGGAGCTGAGGTGAGGCAGGAACACCAGCAAAGGGCAGAGGCTCAGTAAAGCTTCACCTTGTCCACAGGGCAGCAAAGGCAGCAGACCACTGCAGGGCCCTCACACCTAGCACAGGCACCTCAGCAGACAGGTGCTCAGGTGAGATTTCTGTGAGCAGGAGGGGAGCAGTTCAGCTACTGAGGGAGATGGGGAACACAGGAGTAGTGAGTTCTTCACAGTTAGCATCTTCACTCCAGTGCAGGCAGCAGCTCTGGCAGCAGAAGCCCTGGAGACTGCAGGGACAGCTGGGCACTGAGGCACCCAACACCCTTCTGGCCTCTGGCCCCAGAAGCACAGCCTGCAGCAGTACCTGGCTCCTGGCACCTCCCTGGAGCCCTGGGACAGGTCCTGACAGCATGGCACAACTGAGGCTGCTGACACTCAGCCTGGGCACTCCACATCTCCAGAACGTGCTGCCCAGGGGCTGGTGCTCTCAGGACTGCTGCTGGGAGAGCTGCACTGAGCCAAGAGATGCTGGCAGAGAGAGAGCTGCTGACCAACTTGGACTTCAGCCTCAAGGGTTTATTCCCAACTATGCTGCCTGACCTCAGGAGTCTTGATGAGGTGCTTCAAGGAGAACTTCAGGGCCATGCAAAGAAACCTCCTGCTGGTTCTTCAGCACACAGGTGACATTTGCTGCCATGCCCCTCACCCACTCAAGTCCCAGCTGACTCAAAGGCCAGCAGTAAATCTGCCTGCCTGTCCTGGACACTGCTCTACCACTCCTGAAGCTGGTGAGCAGAGTTCCTTGGAGATGACAGCTGAAACAGAACAGAAGGGACACTCCTACACCAAGAGAAGGGCCAAATCAAAGCACACAGCTGCAGGAGGTGAATACAGAGGTGCTGGGTTTCTAGGCCAAAAGCAGTGCCACACACACCCAAGGGACTGCAGAGCCTCAGGCTGTTTCACTCTCAGCACCCTCCAGCTGTCTCAGGAAAGCAGGTCCTGAGGATGCCCAGCACACACAGCCTTGCTTTGCAGCCAGGTGTCAAGACAGGACTGAGATGCAAGAGTTCCATCAAGACACAGAAGGGGGGTAATGAGACAGAAACAAAGCACCAAACCTGTTTTCTCCTCAGGAATCACTGTAAGGAGCAGAACAGGTCTCACCTTAGGTCTCACCAGGAAAAACCTTCACTGGGTCTACACAGCCCCCAGAGAAGTCTCCCAGCCCTCCACAGCCAGCTCACAGCTCTTTCTCAATGCAGACCCCTCCCGTTCACACACTGCACAGACTCCTTCCCCATCAGCCCCAAAACGTCTGTTATTGTTTAATGAAACCCCTCCTGGTGCCCATCAGCAATCCACACTGCAGCCCCAAGCACAGAGCCCCCACAGAGCAGTGCCAGGCCCAGGCTGCAGGCACACCCTGAGCAGCAGGCTCCAGATCTCTCTGCAAGGACATTTTTACAGCAAGTGAGGGGGGAAAAGCCCAGTTCAGTTTAATGCAGAGCTTACCCTGGTGTGTGCAGAACCCTCAGCCCTGAGCCCAGCTACTCCCTTCAGCCTCAACACATCATTCAGGGTGTGCTTCAAAGGCAGGGGCAACACCTCAGTTCTCCTCATGAATGAGTTCAGATGCAGAGCAGTGCTCCTGTGCTTGGGAGAAAAGCAAGTTCATCACCAGAGGAGAACCCCCAGCTCCCCGGGGCAGACTGGCAGCTGCTGCCTCCTGAGCATCACTGAGCCTGGTCAGAGCAGCAAACTTCTGAAGCTCATCTCTGGGTACCTATGAGGCAAGAAAGTGGCACAGATTCCCCCCTCCCGAGCGAGCTGCTCCCCTGGCTCTGCCCTCCCACGGAGCTCTCAGCTGAAGCTCTCCCCCGCAGCTGAAATATTTTCAATCACCACCCAGGATAAATCTGAATTCAATATTCCATTGCATCCACTTGGCATCTGTACTCTCCCCTCACCCCCCCAGAACGAAGCCAACTCAGTCTCCGGATTCAGGCTAATGAAGGGCACTTAAAAAACAGTTTGTCTGGAGCAGGAAGATTCTTTTACAGCAACCTCCAGAGTGAGGCCGCCGAGCTGCTGAATTTCTGCATGTTCCTTCCACACTCATGTGGAAATTCCTCCTGTAAATCTGGAGATCAAACAGATCCTTCAGATTTTTCAGCATTAACGTATCTTTTTATTGCAAACCTGCCCTTTTTCTCCCGAGCTTTACTAAATTTAAGTGTCCAACACTCCTGTCAGTTCTGACAATAAAAATAACCCAGCAGCAGTGGCTGTTACTAAAATACACTGCTGCTTTCCAGCTAACTCCATTTCCACACTGCTAAATTAGTGATTTCCATTATAACTGATTTTTTAGTTGGTTTTCTTTGGTTTATAACACTGAGCATAAACTCAGTTTTAAGCACATAGTTAACACTATTATTATAACTACTTACTATTAACACTAGTTGAACAAATCACAAGTGTCATAACTATAATATTTTAACAAAGCCATTTTTCATATTCTTTAGCAGAGAACCACAGAATTGAATCACAGAACTGTCAGGGTTGGGAGGGACCCCAAAGCTGCTCCAGTTCCACCCCCTGCCAGGGCAGAGACACCTCCCACCAGAGCAGGGTGCTCAGAGCCCCATCCAGCCTGGGCTGGGAAACTGCCAAGGATGGGGCTGCCCCCACCTCTCTGGGCACCCTGGGCCAGGCTCTCCCCCCCTCCTGGGGAAGAAGAAATTCTTCCTTATGTCTGATCTGAA
>VYZU01000625.1:0-13325 GCA_013401355.1 Ceyx cyanopectus | reverse complement strand
TTGGTTGGTTTTTTTTTCTTCTCTGTGGGATCTGCATTGCAGATGGCTTTTGCTCTGCCAAAATGAAAGCTTTCCTTGCACAGGGATAATTCCAGAAGCCAAAGCTTACGTTCTCTTATATGCTCCCAATCCAGTAATTATTTCGGAGGTTGCATGTCTGTGCATCTTCAGTGGTCTCTCCCATACTGATGCTGGAAATATGGGAGTATTTGCAACAGGCAACTGCTGACATCTAAGCACACGTTCTCGGTGGGGGTACCCAGGCCCAATTTAATATTCAAGGCATTTGCTTTTTAAGAGGAAAATCTTCTCTGAAGCTTAGCAGATGGAAGGAGAGCTTGTGTTGTGCACGTTTGACTAAACTTGGGGAGTATCTGGCACTGATATGAGCACTTCCTACGTTCTCATCAAATCTGCTGATCTCTTTCTTCATGCAGCATTGCTGCAGTGAAGGCTTTCTCTCTGATCTTGGTTTTTCCTAACCCTGGCTAAAGCATCGCTGCTTAGGGAGCCAGCTCATTTGATGGCTGAAGGTAGGACAGATGTCTCTGTGTACAGCTGGCGTTCGGGGAGCGGGCACTGCCGTGAATGGGAAATCAAGATTGATTAATGAGCAGGAATAAAAATTGCTCTGATTATGTCTCCTGCGTTTTGTGTCATTGCATCTTGCTTGTCTCTGGCATATGTGTATGTATGTACTGTATGTACTGCTTGTTGGGGTAAGGGGTTTACGAATATGAGTTTTAATTCTGCCCCTGAAATGTCGCTTTAAAATTTACATGTACACTTGGGAAGAAGAAAAAAAAAATCCCTTGTTCTTTGTAGTGCTGTTCTTTGTACATCAGAGCTCTCCTCATCCCTGCAGCACAGAGCAGTGCTCGTAGCATCATCACGGTGCTTGTTAAGTTCCGAGTCCACGTGCTTGTCATCTGTGACCCCTTCTGCTAGGGACAGAAGCAGGCAAACCTTTCTTGGAAGTACAGAATTTGTGGTTTTTTTTGTCTTGAAATAGTGGTACTGAAGCCATTGGGCCTGCTCATGAAAATATGTGAGGGTTGTCTGTAGAGTCTGTGCAACCCTACTCTCCCTACTCTCAGGGGATGGGAAATGAGGAGTATACTCACTGGCCTGTGGTGAAGGTGAGCTGCTTTGGTGGTACCTGTGGCCACAGTGGCCCAAGGTCTCTCTTCAGCCTTCTTGTGCAGAGGCATTGCCAACAGGAGAGGGTCGGGCATATCTGGGGCACAGAGACTCCTGTGAAAGGCCAGGTTATGTGCCTGTGGGACAGGCACAGGCTGATGGAGACCTTGCTGCTGTGAGTCCAGCCAAGCTTCTATCCCCAGAGGCTGTTCTTCAGGGAGGGGAGAACACAAGAGAAAACCTGAGGGCAGGTGGCAGTGGGGTGTTTGCTCTCTTCCTCCAGCCCATATAACACTGTGTCTCTGGAGAAGAAATGTAGTCACTGCTATCCTCACCATGGCTCCTGCATTGCCATAGCTGAGCAAACTACAGGCTGTGAGGTTGGAGGGTGAGATTGCTCCTTGGCTCACCCTCAGTCGAGCTGGTCTGGGGCAGGGGGCAGTGCTGCTGCCTCTGAGAGCTGTGGAAGGATGGGAGGTCAGAACCCCACACTTCTGTTTTGGAATATAGTCACACTGGAAAAAATAACTCCAAAGTAGGTCTGCTTGGAGGAAGGATATTTTCTTCTCAAAAGCAAAACCAGGAATAAAAACACCACCCGCAGAACTATTTATCTGGAGCCGTGCAGCTGCCAGGATTCATCAGGGTTAACTCTGACTACAAACGGCCCTCGCATGAGCTAGTGGGGAGATTGGGGTGAGTGGGAGCGGCTGCTTGTTCCTCTTCAATGCAGGAGAGGTGGGGAGTGAGGAGATGCCCCTCAGCTGTGAAACCTGTACCACTGTGCGCTCTGGTGAGCAGAACCACACAGCCCACATTGCCTTCAAGCTCTTAGTCACTATTGATTTTTGCTATAATATGCTAGGGAAAGGACTTGTTTGCTGATGGGGCGCACACACACACACACACACACACACACACACACACACACACAATTCTGGCTCACTGTAGCTTTTTTTAGTTTATATTTCTCTGTAAATTTGCAGGCACAGTAGGTTTTATTGGTGTTTGTAACTCGGCAGCTGGGTGGAGGGCTCTGTTGGGGAGGAGGCTTGGCCCGCTTACTGCCTGCCATGCTCAGGCAGGGAGCATGGCTTCCCAAAACTAGCCTGGCAGAGGATGTGCTGCACTGACCTACTTTCGGGGAGGAGCAAAGAAGTGGTGGAGAAATTGTGTCCAGAGGCCTCCTCGCAGCTGAACTGTGGTGACTCCAGTGTGCTGCTGTAGAACTGCTGCTGCAAAACTACTGCTGCTGCTGCAGCAGCTCGGCCACTTCAGGGGCCTGGGAAACGGGAGGTTGGCACCAGCAGCTCTCTCATTGTGAGAATTCTTTCGTTGTGAATGTTTTGAAGCAACACATCAGAGAAATCTTGCTGCATTGGGTCACTGCTGTGGAGTGTAACAGGCTGCAGGTCCAAAATACACACATAGGGTGAGGGAAATCTGTTTCAGAGTATGGCAGAGCTGCCCCTCACCATGGCGAAGAGCTGACCTGTGACTACATGCCCACAGCATCACTCTTTGCACGAGGGGAAAATGTTACTGCATAGCCAGAATTCTTGCAAATCACAGCAGATTACAGTGTGGAGGGACTTCCATGTGTCCTGATGAAGGAAAGGAAACTTGTGAGTGGCTGCTCAGACCCTCAGACCATAACCTGGGTCTGATAAAGGCAAGATGGGGGCAGTTTAAGTTGCAAATGAAGAGCCTAAATTTGATAGCTAAAATAAAAATAATTTCTCTGGCAAAGGACAAGAAAAAAACCCCAACACTACAGGGACTACTTGTTTTCCTGGGAAGATCATTGCTATAAAAATAGAGAGCAGTGTTTTATTAGAGCCTTGGAGCAGTCCTTGGGACACTCTCTTCTATGGAGATGATGACTAAAAAGAATACAAAGGCAGCTTCTGTTAGAAAATAGATATTTCTTGTAATCCATCTGCTGTCTTGGTTATTTCTACATCATATGTTTCATTTTCTGTGTCAGGAGTGTGCTGTTTTGTTCCACATCTGTTGCTGCTAATATTTCAGGGAGCCTGGGCTAGCCTGTGGTCTGAGGAATGTGTGGGAGGAGGCTGGGCTGGTGGCTCCAGATGGGTGGTGGCTGTGGTTTCGGTCCTGCCTTGTTTTGATTTCTCAGGTTTGGATATTTGCTTCTGACTGAGGGATTATTAATGCTCAGCTCAGCCCAAGGAGCTGGGGAATGTCTCCTTCATCCTCATGAGAAATGTCTGGCCAGAGATCAGGTAGAGTTGGTTTTTTGAGCTTATATAGAGGAAAGTAAGTAGCCCATCATCCTGCTCTGTACCAGCCAGCAAGCCAGAGCTGTCAGACCATTTGGCCTTAGGAATCCAGTCAATCTGGTGTTATTAATGAAAGGAGAATTACTAATGTACAACTTTTGCTCCTCCAAGAGTCCTGCTTGACTCTGTCAGGGCCTGGAGGCTTGTGACTGCATGGTGAGTGTACCCTTGTGATGCCTTGATGGATTGATATGGCAAAAGCTTCTTTCTTCTGAGTGTTTCCTGATCTCTCTCTTAGGCAGGAGAAGCTGTGTGTGATGTGGCTTTGCTGAGAGATTGGTCCTAGTTGCAGAGTGGTTGAGTCAGGACTTGTGTCACCTGCTGGAACTTGATGTATGCACAGCAGGTTTCTCCACGGAGGAGCTTTGTTCTGGAGCCTCTGGGGAAGGCTGAAATTCTTTATGCTGGGACAGTGCTATCCAGCCAGTGCCCAGGCTGCTGTGAGTGGCCTCTGAGTGGGCTGAGCAATTGCTTTGTTTCTGCCTCTGTCATCTGGTATGTTGAAAGCTCCTGAGCCAGGGTTCTCTTCCATTTTCTTTTACTTGTCTTATCTAGGAGGTATCCCTTGTATTTTGTGTACTCCTGCCTGAATCAGGCTGGACACCTAGAATATCTAGAATATTTTCTACCTCATTGTACACAAATGCTTGATGGAAGACTGGCTGCTGGATGTCCCGAAGGTTGTGGTTACATCGAGTGTGCTCTGGGAAGCTATGTTAGGATGTTCTGTTGTTTGCCTACTCTCTTTAAAGATTTTCTGCCTCAGTCTCTTCACAGAACAGGGTATAAAGCTGTTGGCTGCAAAATCCAGTTTTGTTTCCTGAAAGATAGAGTTGTTGGAAGTAGAAGCTGGAGTGACAGAGATGGAGGACATCAGGAGGTCTCCTCACCAGGGCAGCTTCTGCTGTTTTGGAGGTTCAGTCTCTTGGCCTTTTCTGCTGGTATGTTGCTAAGTGGCTCAGAACAGTGGTGGCTGGTGGCCACAAGCCTGCTCCTTGTTTCCCATACCTCCAGCAGTGAGCTTTTGTTCTAGGCTGACACAAGTCTGGAGCAATTTGAGCTGGTCTCAGTGACTAGCACACACTGAAAACACAGCTCAAATTGCTGAGAAGGAAAACTAAGGGCCCATATGTTAAACTTGATACAAAACCCTGCATGTGTTCTTGGTGGCTTCCTCTCTGCAGTCCATCTGATGCTCACCAG
The DNA here is from genome assembly GCA_013401355.1 of Ceyx cyanopectus. Taxonomy (NCBI): domain Eukaryota; kingdom Metazoa; phylum Chordata; class Aves; order Coraciiformes; family Alcedinidae; genus Ceyx; species Ceyx cyanopectus. The sequence continues at coordinate 8,679 of VYZU01000625.1, read as the reverse complement.
GTCTCTCAGATGAAGTGGTTGCAGCTTGATTTATGCTTCCCAAGTACTTGGACAGCACAAAGTTAGCTCTTTCTCTTATATCTTTAGATGGTAGCTCTAACCAAAACTCGAGGGCCTGCAGTGTATGAAGAGGATCAAAAGGAATATTGCCCCAGTAGTCAGGGAAAGCAGGGCTGCTATTGTGCAGTAGCCAGGAGGAGCTCACACAAGCAACCTCAGTCCTGACACTGCCTTTGCCCTTGGCACTCACTCCAGGGTGGGATTTTGGGGGTGTAAAATGACAGCCTTTGGTAAGTGCTCCTGGCCCCTTGCCTCATCTCTGGAGGAGTCGGCAGGACCAGCTTCAGGGAGAGTAGAAAGCTGCTCTCTCCAACTCCGATCAGTTACTTTGTGTGTGAGCACCAGATGATAAACATACTCCTGGATCCCTTATGAAAAGCAAAAGGTGGGTGGTTGGACCAATGCTTTATACTGCAGGGACTAACATCACATGGGTGCTTGAGCTTTACTGAGAGCATAAGACCCTGAGCTGCCTCTGGTGATACTGGACAGCAGCTTCCCCTTTGCCTCTTTCCTCTGTGTGCAAGATCCTCCTGAATGCCTGTAACTTTTTAATACTAGACAATTTTGTGGCTCCATGGCTTGCAGTGTGTGTGGCAGATGACTTCAATACTTCTGAAAGGCTCTGTTTTTCTAGGTCATTCCTATATGAAGCAGATAAAACTGGCTGTTTCTGACCTGTGTGTCACTCCTGTACCCACAGCTCTTCACTCAAGGTGCCTTTGTCAGTGAAATCCTGTCTTCTGAAAGCAGTTTTTAGAATCTATTTCAGGAGCCTTCTGTACCATGGGACTTTTGTTCTGTAGCTCTACACTCTGCTGCATTTCTTGAAAAGTCCAGGTTACTGTGGCACATAGGAGCCTTTTGGAAGCAGAGTGATTCTCCTGTTAGCATCACAAGATGGCCAGGGGTACATCTGTAGCCACTGTAGGAGCTCAGCATGTGTTCACCCCTATGAAGAACCTAGGACCCATCCTGCTTGTCCTTTAGCTCTATGCGCACTGTATGTCCAGGAAAAAATAGTGGATACAACAGACGTTGTCCTTGGCTTGCAGTTGGAGTAAAAGACAAGAGTGGTCTATGAGCCAGCATTGGCCAAGAAGGCCAGTGGGCTCCTGGGGTGCATTCAAAAGAGTGTAGCCAGCAGGTTGAGAGAGGTTCTTCTCTTTCTCTGCTCTGTCCTAGTGAGGCCACATCTGCAGTATTGGGTCCAGGTCTGAGCTCCCCAGTTTAATGGAGACAAGGAACTACTGGAGTGTCCAGAAGAGCTACAGAGATGCTGAGAGGACTGGAGCATCTCTGTGCCAAGGAAAAGCTGTGAGCCCTGGGGCTTTTCAGCTGGAGAAGAGCAGCCTGAGAAGAGATCTGATCAATGCTGACCAGTAGCTATAGGGCCTTTAAGAGGCAAGAGGATGAGTAGACTCTTGTCAGTGGTGCCCAGTGACAGGACAAAAGGCAACAAGCACAAACTGGAAACCAGTGGGGTTCCATGTGAAAGGGAAGAGAAACTTCTTTGCTGTGAGGGTGGCAGAGCTTGGCCCAGGCTGCCCACACAGGTTGTGGAATCACCTTCTCTGGAGAGATTCCAGACCCACCTGGACAGTGCAATCATGACTGACCCTGCTGGAGCAGGGGAGTTGGCTGAGATGATCTCCAGAGGTCCATGCCAACCCCTACCATGCTGGGATTCTGTAATACTCCCAGCAGTGGGAGAGCAGAGGTGTGTTTGGACAGAGATGATCCTCATCAGAAGCTTTATGTAGCAGTACTTGGACAATCAATTTTTTTAAACCCTGGTTGGAATGAGGACATCTTAAGAACAGGCATATGTGGGCTTTAGAGCAGAGCCAAAAAAACAGCAAGAAACAGGACAACTCTGGGGAGCATGGAAAATCAGACGTGGGAGAAAAGAAAGTGCTGTAGGTGACTCCTCACCTGGACTCACAGCAAAATTTGTGTGACAGCAAAATCTCCATCTCAGAGTGGAGTGGTGTGGTTGATGTGATGAGCTTGGGAGATGGGTGATCTCAGTGGGGTTGGAATGAGCACATGCTGGGCAACAGGGATAGGAGAAGGTGTCACAAGGATACTGGAGTGCCTCTTAGTAGAATTAATTTGCTTTTTGCATCTTTTTTTTTTTTTTCTTTCCACATTCACCTCAACTTTGCTGAATGATGTAATAATATGATGTGCCTGGTCTTACTGGTTACAATCACTTCTGTAAATTTTACATCACCTGCATCACCCTGGTAAAACATAAAACTTTATCCAGATGCCTGGTACTCTGCCCACATATTCCAGTCAAATAAATTAGTAGACTTATTTTGGGGAAAAGCCCTAGCTCATAGACTCTTTGCTGAGAGGTTGTTGGGCAGGAAGGTCCCCAGAGGGTCTGATTTTTACCCTTGTGCTTTTTGGCTATGCGTGGATGTAACAGGACTAGCAGTGGGAATGATGGGTAGAGACAGAACCACAGGAGAAGCTGGTGTGAGGACAAAAAGAAAGTCCCTGAGGACATCTGCAACTCTTGGTAAAAGTTGTAATTCTGGGCAGGGTTGGAAAGAGGTGACTCCAAGCATGTTGACAACCTCGATTCTCCAAGAGGTGGAAGAGGTTGAGTGGAATCAGGGATGGTGGAAGAGATGAAACGATGACTTAGCAGTGTGAAGAGCAAGAAGAAGGGATGTGAAGGAGAGTAGGGCATCAGCTGGGGTTTAGGCTTTGAGGTCCAAGAGGGAGAGCAGAGGGAATTTGAGTGTTTGTGCCTCTAGAGCAGGATCATGCCATGCTGGTGGCCCACAGCAGTCCCCCTGCACTGCTCACGTGCAGTAGGGAGAGCAATGAGCAGAGCCCTCTGGCTTCCCCCCTTGCACCTGGAGCTTGGTGCTCCTCACATGGGGAGTACCAGCTGAACTGCAGAGGTCTCTTGGGGTTTTTTTCCGGCTCTTTTGGACAGGAATTTGAAAGCTTAATGCAGCCTATTGTTCTGGAAGACTTGTAGGCAAGCTCTCCATGGCAACTCTCCCTATACACAAAGCACCATATGGCTTTTTGGGAGGGGAAAAGAACGAATAGAGCATAGAAGTCAACCTTTGTTTGTGTTTGTCTTTGCTCTCTGATGTGAAGCTTTGGGAGGTGGAAACGTGGAGTGCTGTCTCCTGGGCATGGCTTCTGCCACCAGCATGGGTGCAGGTGACCTTTTGAGTAGTCTTTCCTTGCTTTTTACAGCAGAGTTTGCTGTAAAAATTAACCTTCCTACACAGAGACCCAATCCGCAGAGGGAACAACCAGTCTCATGTTCACCCCTGCACCAAGAAACACCCAAAGGTCTGGGGGCCTCCAGGAGCCCTCAGTTTGGGCAAGAGCTGTCCAGGAGGCAGCTGATGTTGGAAAAAAGCCCTAGCATATATCTCATGGCCTCTTCACTGTGAGGTTGTTGGGCAGGAAGGTCCCAGACTTGTGCATTGTCTGCCCACGCTTTATGCTCCTGTGTCTAAAGGGAGCTAGAAGCTTTCACTTGACTGTAAATCCTCCCTTTTTAAGTACCTTTGGAAGGAATGAGTGGAATAAATATCTTCATATGTCTGTAGGAAGGCAGAAAGCTTCTGTATGTCTACTTGGAGGGGGAGGAAGAGAAATGATACAGGAATAAACAGAAGAGAGCAGCCTGCGCCTGGCTTTGCCACCTTCGGGGTGCTGTGTGGTTTCCTGTGATGCCATGGGGTGCCACCAGCAGCACTGGAGGTGGTCTGGCAGGGTGGGCACTGGTAAGGCTGTCTAGGTTGCCCACCCATATGTGACAGAGGTGTAGATCAGGCAACTGGAAGCACTGGAAGGAGCCCAGGACTCAGCTGTTTGGCTGGAGACTTGCCACTTGTCAGCTTGGGAATTCAGATGTGCTGTAGATGAAGCATTTGTGCTGTGCTGGGGCATGCCCAGGGCCTGTGGAGAGCAGAGCTGTCACTGGGGCTCATGCTGGGTGTGACAAGCCACGGGGCAGAGTTCTGGCTGGGCACAGGACCAGGGCACAGTGTCCGCAGCCTGTATCCCAGTGATTTGATCCGGCTCATGGGATGCTCCCAAGCACATCACAGCCACTGCTCAGGAGGTGGCCACTGCCTGTGTGTCACAGTCTGTAGTCAGCAGGGAAGATGTGCCTGGCTGTCCCCTCTGGTGATGTGATGTGGGTTGCCTTTCAGGAGCACTATGGGGTTTCCCAGAAGGGGGCAGAGGCTCTTCTTGGTGAGACCCACCTTCAGGTGCTGTCATGGCTCTGCAGCAAGCAGGTCACTATCTCTATCCCCTCAAGTCCTCCCTGCTGTCATAGAATCCTAGACTGGTAAAGGACCTTTCAACGTCATCAATTCCAATCCCCCTGCAGGGAGCAGGGACTTTGGAAGAAGAGTGGGCTATTCAGAGCACCAGCCAACCTCACCTGGAATGACCAGATCCCTCTGGATGGATCCCATCCCTCAAAGTGTGTCAACCACACTGCTCAATTTGGGGTCATCTGCAGATGTGCTGAGGGTGTCTTGATCCCAGTCAGCAGGGAGGCTCTCAAATCCCAGCACAGCAAGGGCACTAATAGGAACGCTTCCATTTGTGGTCTCAGACCCAGGTATGGAGCTGTGCAAGTGGGGACAAGGTAACATTTGAGGAGAGGGACAACACTGTCCTAAGGCACTTGAGTGTTAAACCCCTTAATTAGAGTTGGAGGTGGCCTGAGGCTGCCCTGCCTTGAGCAGCATGCTGGGCAGTTGCTGCCTTGCTCTGGGCTACACACAGGAGCCCTGGCAGCTGCTCCTGGAGGCACAGCTCAGAGCAGCACCGGTGCCACATGTGACAGCAAAGTGATAAATTGTGAACAAGAGCACCTTTCATCTAATGAAGCTGTGACCCTGCTGTGGGTTTACTGTGGAGCATAGCATCACATGCTGCTGTCTGGAAAAGTAATTTGGCTTCTTCCTGGCTTTAATCACAGTCTAACCCCTGGGAGCCACAGCCAAAGGTTAGGGGAGGGCTTGTTTCTTGGTCCCTTGTGCTCAGCTTCTTTCACCTCCGCCAGGTTGCTGGTACCCATTGGGTTGGTGGCTCCAGTAACTTCTGAGGCCTTGACTGTGTTTGCATTTAATAGTCAGATGAAAAAAACAATGGGAAGGATGTTTTGGATGGGAGGGGTGTTGCTGCAAGCCTGACTGTCCTGTGCCCTAATTTCTTGGCTTCCTACTAGATATACAGATCCCTTGATGAAAAATGTCCGTTCTTGATAGCTGGAGATGGACTGGAAGGCTATATAGGGACTATACCTTTGGGGGGAGGCCACATATGATTGCATCTGGGTGGTTATGCCACTTGACTGCAGCAAAACATCACAAGCCTTCTTGGCTTGGCCTCGAGTCTGGGGGAATTGTACTGCCAAGAAGCCACCAGCCTGAAGGACATGGAAAGCAGGCCCTGCTTTGTAGTTCTGCTCTCATCATCTGCCTCGAGTGGCCTTGAAAGGGAAGCCAGGCCCTCCCCACATCCCGACAAGTACCGACAGAATGACTCCCTCTACCCAGCCAAGCTTTATCAGCGTCAGACAAACCCAGTGCCTCAACATTTGCAGCTCCAAGGCATATGGGCTTGAGCCTGCAGTTTATTTTGGGACTGCAGCATCTGATCTTGATTTGGTGTTTCCAGCCTGTGATCGAGGTTGTGTGCCAGATCGGGCATTAGCTGTTGCTTGAGGGGGCGCGGGGAGTTTACGCTGCCTTCCTTGGTCAGAGGGCTTGGCGAAATGCTGCTCTGCTCTGCAGATAGATGTTTGGGGATGGGGGAAGCAATTAAATTTATTTCTTTATTTTAAGAAATCTCCTTGAAAAGTTCCTATTTTCCTGTCCCCCCATGAGGATGGCTCCTTATGTGGCTGGCCACGGGAGGAGCAGAGGATGATAAAAGCCTCAGTGCAGTATGCTTTCCCGATGGTTCCCATGGTACTTGGCTGTCACACATAGATCTAATGTATTCCCTGCCCAGAGCAGGATTAACGCCTTCTGGGAGCAGAATAAGAAGATGCAGGAAATGGAGATAGAGAAGAAACCAGGAAAAGGGATAAGAGACCATGGCAGGGTAGGGGTGAATCCAGGTGCCAGCCCCATTGGAGCAAGCAAAGGGCCTTGTAGGACCTCTGGCAGGGAGCAGCCATCCCAGCTGCCTTCCACCTGAGGTGATGGTGGGATGCCTGGCAGCAGAGGTCCTTTCTGACAGCCAGAGGTGCTGTTGCATGCAAGAGGAGGTTCTTGTACTTCTGCTGCCACGTCCCCCAGAGCTGTCCTTCGTTTGTGGGTGCACGTTTCAGTGATTCTGTTTTCCTTTTTCTCTGCAGATCCCGACAGCCAGTTGTATGATATGGGATATACCCCTGAGGAGGAAGCACCAGCCTGTCCTGATGAGTTCGATGACTTCGTTACATTTGAGGCAAGTATAAGTGCTGTTGACTCCCTCAAATGTCAGCTGTGTGTCGCATGAGATGAGCACGGAGGGTTTGTCTGGGGGAGAAGAGCATTTGCTGCAGCAGGGCTCAGGGATGCTAACATCCAGCAAAGATGAATCCTTTAATCCATAGGTGATTTGCTCACAGAACTTGCACCAAGCATTTGGTGCTGTTTAAGTTAAAATTGGCATTCAAGCAAAAACTCAAAGCTATTGCTGCCTTAATCTGCAGAATTTCCAGAGCATGGTGCCCTGGGTGAAAGAGGGACACCCTTTTTGGGGTGAAACACTAGCAATGCAGGAAGGTTGCCAGCTGCTGGTGTGTTTGTCTCATTGCTGGAGTATTATTGCTTTTGAGAAATACTCAGCTGGGAACCTACCTGAGAAGCATAGCAGTTTGTCTTGTGAAAAGCCAGAGCAGAAGATAAAAACATAGGTTGTTTTGGATTTTTATTTTTTTTTCTCTGTTCTTGGGCATAATCAAGGATGCTTATCTAACATGGCTTTTTCCTTCTCTTGAGGAAGTTCCCTTCTGTGTTCCTTAGCACAGGAGCATATTACATTGGTGTCCTGTATCTGTTTGCTCCAGCTAGAAAGGAGGCTGTGAAGGCCCCTTAGCCCCATTGATGTGCTTAGGGGCTGTGATTGGTGGGCTTCCTCCGTTCCTGCTCCGTCCTTCCAGCCTGGAAGAGCAAAGGGCTGGGTGGCTCCCTGGTCCCATGTGAGAACCAAATAGGTTCCTTCTGCCTTTCCTTTTCCAAACTTCCCTCTTTGGGTTTTTGACTCTTGTGTCTCAGTAACTTGGATGGTTATCACACAAACAGTTACCTGCACAGGGTCTCCCAGTCTCCTTTATATTTGCTTTGTATCACTTCTCAATGTCATCCAATGACAGGACAAGAGGCAGTGGGTGCAAGTTGGAGCACAAGAGGTTTAGGGTAAACACAAGGAAAAACTTTTTCACAGTGAGGGTGACAGAGCTCTGGAACAGGCTGCCCAGGGAGGTTGTGGAGTCTCCATCTCTAGAGACACTTAAGACCCGCCTGGCTCTGTTCCTGGGTGACTTGGTCTAGGTGATCCTGCTCTGGCAGGGGGGTTGGACTAGATGATGATCTAGGTCCCTTCCAACTCCTAACATTCTGTGATTCTGTGATTCAAGCTTTTCTGTTGAGTTTCCTGATGATAAACTGGGTGTTTGGCTACCAGTCTTCCCCAAGTTAGTGAAAAGCACAGGTTCATCACCTAAGATGGCTTGAAGCTTTCACTTGGATGACTTATGCTTGACAGTCACCTAGGTCATGATCCCGTTTCTCAGACAGGCATGGGTTTTCTCTTGGGATGGTTTCTTGGCTTCCATTTTTTGATCCAGTCAGCAGACTTGCAGTGTCACCCTGGCCAAGTTCCTTATTCCCCTAGGACTGCTTGGATGAACACAGTTGTGAGAGCTGCATTGCTCCCCATAAACCTTCCAAGGTTGTATGGAATATTAGCTTATTTTTCCTTTTAGAAGGATAGTTAGAAAAGTCAGTGTTAACTGGGTAGGATGGGGCAGGAAGGGAGGTGGGTTTTCATATTCTTTATCTGGTCCCAGGTCACCAGTGTGGTTTTTAACCATTGTATGGGGTGGTTTAGAGGCTGTGACTGTGCATGGCAGTGCTCTTGCAGGCAAGGGCTCTGGCTTTTTGATCCTTAGACCTGTGTCAAGGGACAGTTTTCTATGAGATTCAGAGCAGGGATGTTTTTTAAGGACTAATTTAACATAGATGAGCTCTGTCAGTGCTGCAAGCTATTCTAGGCAGGAATACCAACAAGCCAGGTGTGTGTCTTACTGGGACAAAATACTTCTGCTGCTGGGCCATGGTTTCCTTGAAATGACAAGGTGACCTAAAGGAAAAAGGTGATTAAATCTCCTTTTCAGAAAGATGTAAATTAATTTTTATACTGAATTCAGGGTGATTTCTAAAGACCAGAGCTCTGTTGGCATCTACATTTAATATGCCAAGGAAGAATTACCTTTTTTGTCTTGGATACACGATTCAAAATAATTTGTAGCCTGCAAGGATTTCATAGAGGCCCAGCAAATGAGAACATGGTTGAGAAATACCACTTGGCATTGCGAGTGTAAAAATAAATTGGTGTCTTGTG
>VYZU01000447.1:0-16877 GCA_013401355.1 Ceyx cyanopectus | reverse complement strand
ATTGACTTTTTTTTCCAATATTTCATCTTTTTTTTTCTTTTGATTGATAAAAATAATTGTTGTAACATTTTCTGTTGTGGGCTAGGCTTTAGTAGATGCTTTCTGCAGATGGGATCAGATTTGGCCTCTGAGCCACCTCCTCAGCCCGTGTTCTGCAGCACCAAGGCTCGCCCCAGCTCCTGCATTCACTGGAAGCTTCAGAGCAGTTGTGGCTGCTTTTGGGTTTCACGAGGATCCAGATCGTTCATTAAGCTTTCCATTTCCCCCTCCCACGGCCAGGAGAGGTGTCTTAGGTGCTGTGGTGCAGCAGGAGCTGCTGAGGCTCCCGGGCTGCTCTGCAGGACGGAGATTGGTGGTCCTCTGCAGAGCACTGGGCAGGAGCAGCACAGGACTCTGAATTAGCTGAAGGACCCACACCCTGAGCCCCTCCTGTCCCCAGCAGCACGGGGAGAAGGGAGAAGCTGCTGGAGAAGAGCCCCCGAGACGCCGCAGTTATGCGAAGGTGACATAAATAAAACCTCTAGGCAAGGGGAGCTGCCTTTTCCTATTAAGACTGAAATAATTCTCAGATCAGGACTAAATTTCTGTGAGAAGTGTCATATCAATTAGGGGTTTGAAGTCACAGATAATGTACCCAGCACAATAAACTGACATTTTGATACGCAACCAGCAGACGTTCAGTAAATGACAACTGACTCCAAAACTCAGCAGTGATGAAATGAATAAATTAAAGAAGCAATTACCAGTGTGTTTGACAAAGCAGGATATAACAATGCATTAAGCATATATTAGCTCAGCCCTTACTCGCCGATCTTTATCTACTTTTAATTAATGAATTTAATTGACTGGGAGATCTAAGAGTGGCTTTTTACAAATCAAGAAGGTAAACCATTTTGCACTGGGGACAGGAGAGGCAAAGAGAGCCTGCAGTGGAAAGCAACAGGCTGGAGCAACCTGGGGCCACAACCTGGAAGATGCAGGAGAGCCACTGGTAACTGCACTGCTCAGACCTGAACTGGAACCACCCTGGTATGTGGGAAAGCTTTCCTTTTTTTCTAAAACTGGCTCAGATTCTTATTTTTTTTCACATAAAGTGTGTTTCTCCACGCTGTCTCACCTGTGTCCATACAGGCTGCCCAGTCCTGGCTTCACAGTTGGGTTTGATGATCTTCAAGCTCTTTTCCCACTTAAATGACTCTAGAATTCTGTGTGTACAGCAGCACGTGAATAGAGATTTTATTCCAAGAAAGCACTGGCAACATGAAGTCGGAAAAGGGCAGCAAATGATCTAAAAGGAAGATTTATTCTTCTGCTATGCACATAATCCTTACAAAGAGAGAAGTGTAACAATTACCTTTCTCTTCCTTTTTTTAAGCTTTCTTTTTGATTGCATTTTAAAGAACAACTGTTTGTAGTTTTCCCTGTTTTCCATATCTGAGGAATAAAGCTCAAACAATCTGAAATTCATTTCAGCCTGACAGTGTCAGATGGAGACTGGTCTCACAGTAAATTCTAGTTCAAAGGTTCATGACTTTGCTAGGATTGGAGGAGAAACAGGACCTGAAAGAATGGAGACACAAATGGACTGTAGTGCTGAAGGTGCAGGTGCCAGGATGCCTGAGCAGGAAGGGCACCCAGTGGAGCAGTCGGGGCAGAAGCTCCTGGAGACCCTCTGGGGAAGGAGGACAGAAATGGCCTGGGGTTGTGAAGGGAGAAGACCCCTCACAGAAGCTAGGCTGAGTCTCATTATTTGTTTTTTTCCCATTTTCCCTCTGTCTGCACAGAGCACCCTGGCACTGCGATGGAGAAAACGAAGCAGTGAATGCCCAGCAAACCCCAGAAAAGGTGCCACCCTGCAGCCAGGGGTGCAAACAACCCGGAGCAGACCCCTGCCCAAGGAATCCAGACTGCCTCTGGGATGCAGCTCCCTTCATCCTCCGGCAGAGCCTGGCAGACAGAGCCCAGCTGCTCCCCAGGGCAGCTCAGCTTGGCCCTGCACAACTGGAGCCCCCCAAATCCCCCCGTCCTTATTTATGAGAGCAGCTGAGCAGCTCTTGCACACCCGGACTCGTTGGAGTTTCTGCCGGGCACTCTGAAGCAGAGCAGAGAGCTGGCTGTGTCTGAGCAGCTCTGCTCACAGACAGGGCTGCTGCTAACTCCCCGAGCCACAACACATCAACCATTTTAATAATCCCATTAGCTGGGCAGCTCCTCAGCATCACACCAGAGGGTCTAGAATAACAAGCTTATATAAAAGCCCTAGTTATATTAAATATTAAAGTATTGTTAAATATTAAAACAAGGATTCTAGAAGATAGAAGCGAAGCAGCAGCCACAGCCCGTTCTGTGATTTCTCTTCATTCTGTCTCAGAGCGTTTTGTAACAGAAATGGCCCAGGTGCTTATGAAAATACAAAGGATAATAATTGTCACTTAATTACAGCATTAACCATTGACTTCCTGCTGACAGAAGAGACAACAGGCCCCAGTAATTTGTATTTGCTTGACAAATTCATCTTTTTTTTGTCCTGAGTGTGTTATAGTCAACAGAACAGAAAAAAGAGCAGGGGCACCAGAGGCCAAGTCCTGTGAGGGTGAGGAGCAGCCTTTTATCTCTGTATGTCTAGTGGGACTGCAAGCCCAGGTCTACCTCACAAAGGTGCAAGACAAGGCAGGTGGAAGTCTATGGAGCCTTTTACCATTAAATCCAACCATCCTTTCCTTCCTAAGTTGTATTACGTGGGAAAAAAAAGGTACCTGACGTCACCCAAAGGAATTTATTCTCCTGAGCTTTTGTTTCTGGTACAGTTTCATATTTTTCCCCTCAGAAATGACTCTCATAAACATATGTAAGCTTGGAAACCAGTCAGCACCCACAGATCAGGATGGATTCGCCAGGCCAGATAGAGGACAAAGCCACTGGTACCTCTGCTCTGAGCAGCACAGGGTCAGGAGCACAGACAATGATCTCTAATAAATACAGCTGAATCCTGCATAACACAGGCAGGGAGATTTGAGAGAGGAAAGTATCAAGAAAATATTTAGATAATTTACTACAAAATCATTGTAAAATGGAAAAGCACAGCAGATGCTTTACCTTCCGAAAGTCTTTTAAAACTACCAAGCAGTTCCTATTTCTCCTTGCAACACTCCTCTACCCTTGGAGAACCACGTTAAGGAAAATTAAGAGCAGAGGGGATGATTTATTGAGGAGATTCAGTGAAGGTGGAGCCGTCACCCACCCACTTGAGCTGGGTCAGCTCCACAGAAGATCATTTTCTGGCTGTTTTCTCCTCTGTTCCTATTTTTTTCTGCGATTTCAAGAGCAAACCCCTAAGGGGACAGTGCCTTAGGTTATCCATTCCTTACTTCATAGCAGGCAACCAAGTGTCCACGTTCCCCTGCAGCCCTGGAGATGTAGCTGCTGCAGCCCACCCTGCGGGGCCACACGTGCTCTGAGCAGGGGGCACACAGGGGTGCCCACTGCCCCCGAGGCGGCTCCCTGGGTGGGTGGTACCACAGACAGTGCCCCTGCAGTCCTCACACACCTGCCACAAGGAGCCCTCCTGGAAACAAGGAGCAGGCCACGTGAGGCCAGGAGCTGCTATGGCAAGGAAAAGGCTATGGCCACTCGCCCTTTATTGCAGGGTTTTCTTACTGAGGGTGAAATATAAAATACAATTAAGCTCTCAAAGGAGCTGTTCTCTGCCTGAAGGGCTGTCCGGGGTGCTTTGTAAAGCCCTCTGGTGACCCACCACAGCTAAGGACACCACGTGCAGAGGCCAGAATAGAGCAGCTGGAAATTGAACAGCATTTCCAAGACTTCTCTTTTCTACTGTTCTGTGTGTCACCTTTAGCATGACAGAAAAAGCCAAGGATAGCCCTGATAGCTGTTCATACCAGCACGGAGAGGCACTTTAGACCGAGGGAGCCACCAGCTGTGTGGAGACAGTGAGCTCCTCAGGTACACACACTGAAGCAATGACAAAGCATATGGTGTTTACTACCTGGCACTGATTCGGTACCAGGCGTGCCCAACCTCCACCAACAGAGCAGCAGTGGGCAGGGGAGCTCACGTCCCACCAGCCTTTACACCAGAGCTGCCCCCAGCAGCAGCTGCTTCCAGCAGCAGAGTTTGATGCAGCAGAACTGGGTAAAGCATCAGATCCAGCACCAGCAGTGACTGGAACCACACGTGCAACACCCTGCCCAGCTCTGGCTGCTCCTGGCCCTGCACAGAACCCTGCCTGTGTGCTTCTGGCACCCGTGGCCCTGGCAGCACCTCACTGGGCACTGCCATGGGAGCTGGGAGCCCTGAAGAGCCACGTTCAGATGAGTTCTCTAATATTTCAGTTTATTGAAACTTAAGTGCACTGGAGAAGCCCTTTATTTAGAGCACAGCACTGGCTTTTGGATACTCAGTATCCAAAAATAGGGAGTATTTTATAAAGGAGAGGTTGCCTCTGAGCCCAAGCAGCCATCTTTAATTGATTTTTGACAGAGATGAGTGTCTGTCACTCGGGAAGTCTGGAGGTTTATTGGTGGGTCTCTCGTTCAGGTACCTCCACCCCTCCTGGGTGCATCCCTCACTGCCCAGGCTGCACAGCACCAGTCACTGGAATACCCAATCACTGGCAGGAGGCACCGTGTGAAAGACACCTCTGCCTGTTCTTTCTCTTTCCTTCTCTGTCTCCCTTCTGAATCCTGCTCAGAGCCGAGCAGTTATAACCTGATTAATTAAGGTGGCCACTGTGCAGATGATGTGAATTGGGTTATAAGCTGAGCCATTAATAACCATCAGAGGCAGGAGCAGGAGCTGGCACAGGCAGTGCCTCTCCTCCTGTCCCGGAGCATCTCCTGGCCCTGGGCCTTTGTGGGGTCCTGAGCTGCACCCCGGGGAAACCAGCCCTGCAGCTCCTGACCAGCACAGGGCTCTCAGCACCAGCTTTTGAGGATAACACCCACTGGGACCACACAGACCTCTGACATACCCCACCATGGGTACTTTACACCCTTACTGGGTATTGTGAACATGAAGGACACATGGAATTCAACAGTATTTATCTCCCCAGCCTGGAAATGTGAGTGCAGTTGGAATCTCCCCGTGCACGTCACATCTCATTCATTTCCTTTCCTGTCCTCCCTTACTCCCTGCATCCACCCTGAGCCTGCAGACTGACACAGCCCCGGCAGATTTACCCCAGGACAAGAGTTTACCTTCATTTTGACCTCACCTTGCTCCACATTCCCCACAGCACCCTTTAAACGAGGTGCCACATGCTGCTGGCAAGGCTTTTTGGAACATTTTAGTGCTCTAAAAGCAGGATCTGGGCACTCCGAGCTGGACAGGGGCCATCCCAGCACAGATCCCTGTGACTCTTGGAGAGAGGCCACAAGAACTGCAGCATCTGTGCTCAAGCACAGAATGTGCTGCAACCCTCTTCAGCCCTGAAAACATGCCTGGAATGCTTTTCTTTTTCCTTCCTATTTTTGTTTTTTTTTTTTGTTGGCCGGTTTGGGGTTTTCTTGTTGCTTTGTTTGGCTTGGGGTTTCTTGGTTTGCTTTTGTTTGCTAACAAGTGCTGTGGTTTCTCTCCCAGGGATGGCTGGTGTTCTGCAGACCTGTATATTCAGAGATGCTGCCATGCTAGCTGGGGAAGCACAGGATGACTCTGATGGGGATTCTCCAATTAGAGACCCGGGCTGGTGCACTTTTTAACTCTGAGCTGCCACAGAAGAGAGTTTCACAATCCAAACATCAAGTTGCTTGCAGGGAACCTCCAAGAACAGTCAGCAGCTGGCTCACCCTGGGGAGGGTGGTGATAACTGAAGGGCTCCTCCCCAAAGCCACTGTAGGTGCCACCACCAAGGGGTGAGAGCACACTGCCTGCACCCCTCTGCAGCTGGGCAGCTGCTCTGTGACACAGGGCTCCTTTGGCTGGCACACCAAACCCAGCTGCTGGGTGCTCACCTCCACCCCAGCTCACAGCCTGCATCACAACAGCCTGTGCAACACAGAACCAGGGGCCGTGGGTTTGAGCTCCTCACCCCAAACCCGACGCTGAGGCACACCAGCCCTTAGTGGGGCTGGCTGACAAAGGGAATGGCTGAGCTCCCAGCCCACGGATAATCCCTGCTCAATTACCTCCCATTTGCTGGCACAGCCATCCAGACTGCTGGTGACAGTGACAGCCCTGCAGACACGCTGCCTCGGGGCAATTAAAGCATAAAAAGGGCTCCTCTTGAAGGCTAACACTCGAGTCACTTACAATCTGATGCAACAAGATTGTTTCTGCACGATACTCTCCTTTCGCTTTGAGAGCAAGAAAAAGCCCCTGACAAGAGATTTTGGGCAGCACCCCGAGCTGGTGTAAAGCATCTGAGCTGGTGTGCAGCATCCTACCCCCCTGAACTGGTGTGCAGCATCCTACCCCCCTGAGCTGGTGTCCAGCATCCTACCCCCCTGAACTGGTGTGCAGCATCCTATCACCCCAGCTGGTGTGCAGCATCCTATCACCCTGAACTGGTGTGCAGCATCCTATCACCCCAGCTGGTGTGCAGCATCCTATCACCCTGAACTGGTGTGCAGCATCCTATCACCCCAGCTGGTGTGCAGCATCCTATCACCCTGAACTGGTGTGCAGCATCCTATCACCCCAGCTGGTGTGCAGCATCCTATCACCCTGAACTGGTGTGCAGCATCCTATCACCCCAGCTGGTGTGCAGCATCCTATCACCCTGAGCTGGTGTGCAGCATCCTATCACCCCAGCTGCTGTCCAGCATCCTATACTGACTGGAAACCCGAGTGTACTGGAAGCCTTCACACCTGCAGCCACTCCCACAGGTCACACGCAGGCTGGTTTCCCTGCTGCTCAGAGCTACCACCTCCAGAGCAGCCCCAGCGCAGCCTCTCCCCATCCCCGTGCGAGCATCTCCGGCGACACAGAAGCGCCTGCAGGCAGAGGGAGCTCTGGCTCTGCAGAACAGCTCGGTTCACATGCCCGGGACACCCGCTATGACTGGATCATAGGCTGAAAGAGGATGACCAAGTAACAACACAGTCCAGCTTCTAAATGACACCCCAAACTAAACAGATACACTCGAAGAACTGCATCTGATAATGGTTATAACAATTAACAGGCCTGTAAGCAGTTGCTGTTAAAACTCTGCAGGCACTAGCACTTGTGTGAACAGTTTCCCAGTGACCAATACCATGCTGCTGCTCACTGTTTAAGATGTATTAAGTACTGTTTGTTTTGACCTCCAACCTACCTGAACTAAAATTAGAGTTCTCTTTGATGTTCCAGGTGAAGAGTTGTCATTTGCTCTTGGTTCTACACATATTCAAAAGAGAGGAGCAAAAAGACTACCAGTGGTGATTACAGTGCCAGCATAATCACACCGGATTATGGAGATGAATTACATTAAAGCTTTTACAGCAGGCTTAAAACCTTCTGACAGTAAGACACGTGCTAAAACAACAGCTGGAGAACAGCTGGATGCTTGAGACAAAAAGTACTGCAGCAGAGTAATAAATCACGAAACCTGCACGCCTGGCACAGCGACTCATGGGGGAAGAATCGCCCAGTACAAAGCGTAATAAAGAGAGGTGCCAAGAAGGAGCCGTGTCTGCCAGTAATAATTTGAAGTGGAAATATAATCACACACAATATATATGATAAATAATGTGAGACAAGGTCTCGAGAGACAAAGGTAAATAATAAATTTTAGTGGAAGCAAGGATTTACGCCGAGGCTGTGAAATAAAACCAGAGAGATACTGTAAATATTGTCCATTCCAGACTACGACTTTAATCTCTCAGACAAACAACCTCCAAGGACCCTGTGTATTCTACAGGCCTGGGACCTACACGTTTTCTGTCTCAAGTTCCACAATAACACACACACCTCCAGCCAGCAGCCACCAAGTTCTGAGAAGAAGGATGCCTTTGACAATAAACAATGAGTAAATAAGTAATTAATCTAAGAACAGGCTATTCCCACATTAAAGCCTCGAGAAGCAAGCCACAGGCAAGGGAAAGCCTCCCCAGAGCAGAGGCTGGGACTGCCCAGCCAGGACAAATGCCAGGGCAGACACTGCTGGAGAACAGCCAGCTCTGCACCACCCCACCCACTGCTGCTGGAGACCCCCAGAGCCACAGCACGGCCCTGGGCCTCTGCCAAGGACCAGGTGACACCAGCCTGGGACACCCCCCTGGACCAGAGGGATCCCCATCACCCTCAGCAGCTGGTGACCCTCTGTCCAGTAGCACCAGCTGCCCTCGCTGGGATCTGCAGCCATCTCCATTCCAGGGCCTGACTCCAGCCCCACTCCAGTGCCATGGACAAGAAGCAGGAGCCTTCAGATGTCACACGAAGCACAAGAAACAGACACTCGTGCAAAGCAATTTGTGTAGCTCTCTCAAGCAGGCAACAGAGACCAGTTGCCTGAGCCTCAGACATAACGAGACAGCTTCAAAGCCATCATTAAACCTGGGGCCCAGAGCTCAGTGCTGATTGAAATCTGCCTAATTGGCTCTATCAGTAAACAGGCAGGGACTAGAAAGGGAAAATATTTAGGGTAAGCAAGTGGCCTAGAAAAATCCAAAGCTCCAGTAAAAATGTAGACGCGTGTTGCAGAAAAGTCATTTTTTTGTCCCCAATCTGAACGAGGGGCTGGGCAGCTCACACCAGCAAGGTGAGGTGTGTGTGGGCACCTGGGGAGCCCAGCAAGTGTGCAAGGGGAGCAGCTCCCTGGCCCCTGGAGCACAACCCAGCTCCCTGCCCCACTCACAGGGCTTCCCTGGCACCTTCCCTGGCCATTGGCTGCTGACCTGCCCTCTGCACCCAGGAGTTCTGGCTCATCCCAGAGCTGCTCTGTGTCTCCAACAGGAGCAATGTCATCAGGGGATGTGCAGAGATCCCAGAGAGTGCTGCTGGCTGGGGAGGAGGGAGGGCTTTGCCTCTCCTCTCACACACCCATCGTTCCCCTTTCTTCACAGGACAAGCAAAGGGCAAACCTCTTTTGAGCAGAAATGGTGTTCGTGTAAAGGGCCAACAACTGACACTTCTCAGAAATTAACACCCAAGCACTGGTTACTGGAAACACATTATTACCAGGTCGTTACTAAAAGATGTAACTTCTACATCACACACTGGTATTTATACTTCATTACATTGAAGGGACTCATTATATTTAAAGGATTATCTCCACCGCCTTGCCCTGTTCGAAGCAATAAATGGCTGCCAAGTTTGGTTAATGGCCACGAGGAACTCCAGGCATTTAATCAATCTCAGTATATTTTTTTTATTGCTAATATTCTACCAAGGGCTTATTCCTGTTATAAAACAAATGATGGATCAAAAATAAAAATAAAATCAAACTGTTCTTCCCTCCTACGGGAAACTGCAATCTAAGGCAGGGCTGAATTTTCAAGGGATGTAATTTTGAGTGGCATGTGTGAAGAGAGATTAACATTTAACACCTGAGGCACAATTTCCCAAATTACCCATGCAAAAATGTGCGTGCAATTGCATACCACCGAGTAATGACCTGATCTGCATACACCAGGAAACATGGGGCCGTTGCTTCAGTGGGCCTTCAGTGCCATTGGAAGGGTCTGCCCTCTGCAGGAGGGAATGGTCAGAGGAGCTCAGAGAAAGACAGGGAATGAAAGCTCTGGAGAGCTGGAACCACTCTGCTGCTGCAGGATGAGGTGATGGGAAACACAAAGACATTTCACTGTTGGTTGTGGCCATGTGGGATTAGCTGTGTACCAATCTGTGTTGAGCTTCCAAGGAAACAAAGCATTCCCTTCGAGGAGATTTGATTTTGGCTTAGATGAGATTTTCCTTTATTGTATTTTGCCCCACTGAACAGGTGAGTTAGAGGAAACACAGAAACTGTATTTCAACACTTGCCCCATTATAATTAATTCAGTGGGCTCCGTACAGAAGATAAACAACAATGAAAAGGGGTTATTGACCAGAAGCAATTCAAGAGTTATGCCAGTAAAAAAAATCTATAAGGAAAAACTAAAGAGAACACTGAGAGGTACCACTGCATAAAAACTGTCTTCTTGAGAATTGATTGTTTTGGAGAAGGGAACAGAAGTGTCTGCAGCAGTTTAATACCCTGTTTCCCTGGGACAGGGAGCTGTGCTGGCTGGGAAGAGAAGGGGCCAGCCGTGGAGCAGCACAGAGCCTGGCAGTGCTGGGACCCAGTCCTGAGCTGCCTTTAGTGAGAGTTTCTTGGTGTCACCCAGAGCGAGCTGGAGAGCTGTGAGCTGGCCAGGGGCTGTCACTAATTAAGTCCTGTTGCAGTGCTGTGTGCTCAGAGGCGAGGCTGTGCCCGGGGATGAGCTGTGCCTTCACCAACGGGGACTCCTTTTCTGAGAGGCAGAGCAGCCCCCAGCCCCCTGACTTCCCTGCCTGGGAAGCCTGCACCCCCCCCTGCACTCAGCCCTATTGATCCCTAAACTCTCCCGTGCTGCTCCACAACAGCATCTGAGAGCAGAAGAGCACTGCAGGCCTCCAGCTAGGGTACAGCTCATAACCATGCTCACTTACAGCTTCTCCCAGCCACACTGGGGCAATAATTACACGTTCTCAGCAGAAAGGAGACGGGCTGCTCCCCGGAGGAGGGACACAGCCCTTCTCAGCACAGCACAGGAACCCGTTCAGAGCGATTGAAAATGCAACACCCCATGTAAAAAGTAAAGCTAAAAGTCATCCTGGCACCGAAACACTGTCTAAGTGCTGTGCTGCCCAGGGGAATTAGCCCAGCTCCTCAACACACACCCATGTTCGTCCTGAGCTGTGTTTGCTAACAGCAGCATCCACAGGCAGTATCTGTAAATAATTGAGCTGTGCGGTGGAATTGCTGCAAAGAGCAAGGCAATGGTGTCACACTGAGCTCCCAGTGCCACTCGGGCAGGGGCACACCCCCCTGGGCTGCTGCACAGCCTGGCAGCTGCCCCTCACCAGCACTGCTCTGAACCCTCCATCACTTCCTACCTGCAGTTCCTATTTCACAGGCATTCAGAGTCCAGAGCTGAGCCTCTTAGGCTGAGAAGATTTTAAAGACTTCCTCTGTCATTCATTTATTGTCCTTTAATATTAATTTGCATCACCAGAGAACCTGACACCTGTCAGAAGAACAAGCCTTTCAACCTGGAGAGATACTATGAATTTGTAACTGACACACTTGGACTTGGGAAGAAAAAGCAATGTATTATTTTTTTTAAAAGGAATGCATAATGAAAAAAGAATCCTGGCTGAGCTTTCTCCATTAATGATGGTGGTTTAAGTGATTGGAATAGAAAATCTTTGCACTAACCACGTTTAAAAGTAATTGCAGAGAAAGGGAGCTGGATTAAAAGGACAGAATTTTCCGAGCCTATCTGAGGCAAATTTTAGGTCACATTTGAGTGAGCTGCTTGATCATTGAAAATTTCCCAGTCCCAAATATCTTTTCTCTGAAATTAAATATAATACTCTAAAGCACATACATTGTACTTGTGGCATCAAGATTTCATCATTCTAAACCGGAGTAAATCTGACTTCATGATGCTGAGATAAGCCAAGATAGAAATTAATTAATTCATCACCACAAACACATTTCAGTGTATTTGGTTTACAAGCCGAGAGCCATTCGAGGCTCAGTAAAATAAGCACATCAATTATACTTTCTTTTACAAGCTAAATTAGTAACGAGGAAAAATAAGTTTACATACAAATACTGTAAGAGTAAAATCACCACAGCGATCTCCCATCTTTTGGAAGTCAAAACACTCCAGATTTTCAAGCTGCCAATGTGATTAGAAATACACGACAGCTTGGTGAGTGTGGAGAGCCAAGAGCCTGGCAGCTACCACAGCAGCTGTGGAGCTCCTTCTAACCTAACAGCACCCAGCTTCTCCAGCACCCAGCTTCTCCAGCCTGCACCCAACCTAAAGAAACCCAAATGCCTCTAGAACTTTTACAGTTAAGGTTAGGAAATTGCTTTTTCAACTCACTAAGCAGCAAAATAATATTTCAGTTACTCAGAACCCTTCAAAGAGCAACCTCAAAAAAGCCAGAAAGGTTTTCAAATGAGGCAACAAAAGATGAATTATACAGGGATACTTTGAAGATGTATTATGTCCAGTGTATCTTACTTTAATTACTAACACCAGTCATTCCTTTTAATTAAAGGTCAGCTGCTTTATTTGTCAAGAATACTGACATCATTTTGAGAGGAAGATGCAATAATCACCTTTTCTGCTAATGATTCTTTGTGCATATTACTTGTCAGTAGTTATTATGTGAAAGCTTTAAATACAAATATTTGTAAAGGGGTTGAAAAACATATTGCTGCTGCAGCAAGATGCTTTTCATCAGTCAGTAGCTGTCCTGGCACAGTCACACAGAGCAGGAACTGGAAAACCAAAGGCACATGTGGGGCCAACACACAGCAGAGCAGCATCCCAGGCACATGGGAGCCAAACCACAGCTGGGTCGGGTCCTGCTGGCAGCAGAACATGGCAATGCTGGGAGGGCTGGGACCCTCTGCTGGGACAGGCTGGGAGAGCTGGGGGGGTTCAGCCTGCAGAGGAGAAGCTCCAGGGAGACCTTCTGGGGCTGTCAGGGCTTCAAGGGGCCTGTCAGAAAGATGGGGACAGGCTTTTGAGCAGGGCTGTTGGGACAGGACAAGGGGGGATGGTTTGAACTAAAAGAATAAGATTTAGACTGGAGAGAAGGAATTTTTTTTATACTGAGGGTGTCCCAGGCTGCCCAGAGAGGTGGTGGCTTCCCCAGCCCTGGCACCATCCCAGGGGAGGTCCCAAACCATTCCATGGTTCTGTGATTGTGCCACAACCAATCACGGAGGAAAATCCCCCATGGACACCTCAGCAGGTAACTGGGGCTACTCTGGGCCAAACTGGAGTCAGGAACTGTTTGCTTTGTTGTTTTTATTTTTTCTTTTAAATAATCCCTTGTTGGCTCCAATGTGTAGGGGAAGGTTTATAGGTTCAAGGCATCTTTTTTTTTTTTTTTCTCCTCTTTTTTTACAAGGAGGAATGGTATCAAACTTTTAATTTCACCTTCGCTATCTTAATGGGAGTGGTAGCTGCAGTAAATCAGCAAGCAGCTTTTGTGAGCGTGCCCCAGCACGCAGCCTCATTTTCTCCCTGGGGCCTCAGCACGGTGCCAAGCAGCTCTGGATCTTGCTTCTCTTCATTTTCTCCAACTACCAAGAGCACACCGTAATTTTCCCCCAGTGCTGCAGAGTGTGTCAGTGTGAGGAACACTGAGAAATTGCCATGTGCAATTTAGAGCTCGGGCACTGAATAAATACAGAAATCTTAACAGGCTGTACAGGCTCCCCACGTGCATCTGGAGGAAGGAGCAAACATTTCTGGTTTCTAACTTCCATGCTTTTACAATAGTTGATTATCAGCAGCCCCTGGAAATGAGCACACTGCCAGAGAACTGATTCCTGCACACGGACTTACAGCTCCAGAGAAAAAGAATGGATTATTGAAAAAAAAGAAAGGACACCCTAAAGAGTTTGTCTTCCCAGAGCCCGAGAGCAGGCTGTGGACTGGCATTTCAGACACACTCCTTCTCCAGCCAAGTGCTCAATGCCACATTTACATGCACTCGGTGGCACTGGCAGCACTGAGTGATGTGGACCTGTTCATATTTAGATAAGCTGGGACTCAAGGAAATAAAAATGCTCATATTAAGAGGAACAGAAGAAATGGAGGATGCCAACTGCATAGTTTTGAAGCTGTTTCCTTTTGTGCGGACACTGAACCCCACCATGGAATTGGATTGGAAAAGACCTCTCAGAGTCCAGCCATGCCCCAGCTCTTGGTGCGGGCCAAGCTGTGCAGAGCAGGGCACCCAGCAGCCTGGGAACCAGGGGTGAAGCTGAGGAGCAGCTGCCAGCTGCAGCCACAGCCAGCCCAGACCTGCCACACACTGACCTGCAGCAAGAAAAATCCAGCCCAGTGGCACGTCAGCGGGGTCAGCACGGAGAGCACAGCAAGAGAAACGGGAAAGTGATTTATAAGGACGTGCAGGAAAACACTCATATTGCACCAGGTGGAACTGTGTAGAGGTGCTGGAGCAGGAGCACATATTGCAGGGAAGCATGGACTAGGAAATTGCTTCAGGTTGTTGTGTAAATTCAGTAACATGCTACATACCAAAACATCCACCCATAAATCCCCCAGGGAAAACGTCCACACAGTCACACACCTGTCCAGGGTTGCTGCAAGGACAGAATTCACTGTCCAAAGACATTTGTTTGCTTTAAAGAAAGAAAAAGAATAAATATTGTTGTTTAAGATCTGTTCTGTTTCAAGAGTAACTTCGAGATGACCAGCTCAGCTGTGTGTGACACAGACACCCAGCCCTGCTGCCTCCCCAGGCATCCCACCCTGCTGCAGACACCCCGCCCTGCTCCCCCAGCACCTGCCCCTCCACAGCTCCACACATCGACTTTATGATTTTTTAATACAGTGCTGGGAAACCGAAGTGGACGCTTCTGGATTGCCAAGGTCAAAGGAGGTTAAAAGCCTTGGGGAGATGAAGCTGGAGGTCCAGCCTGGGCTGGAATCGATTTGCTGGAGCATGCTGCTCGAGCTCAAAAGCACTGCCAGGCCAAGCCTGGAATCCCTCATCCCTGAGACTGGAGTGAGGCACGGGGATTATCTTTATTTCATGCTCTTAAGGCTTTTTCCAAGGTGCACTTGGTTCAATGAGAGTGCTATCTTCCAATCATGGGTTTATCAAGAGCACCACAAATGTAACTGGAACTGCAATCAAGCTGTGACTGGCAGAAATGGGTGTATCACGACTGCTATGAATATTTCTCTCAAGGATTAATTTGTATTACCATTTGGAACTCTTTTTATATAGCCAGTATTGATTTGCAGGAGCTACTTGCATTTTAAATCACAACTATGAGCTTTTCATTTACAAGTCAATGTGCTTTATAAGGAGGGTGTGATGTTAATGTTTGTTCATTTTCACAGGAGACAAGTTGCTGCACCAGGCTCACTACCCCAAGCCCTGCCTGGAGCCAGCACAGGGTAAACTCACAACTGCTTTCAGCTGACTGGCTAGAACTGCCCCTTTAAAGCTCCAGGCTGACTTTTGGAAGAGGTGGGGATGGTTAGAGCCAGTCTGTGTCCCCAGAACCAGTGCCTCTGCTGGAAGCTGCTCCCCAACAGCTCTGATCCCAGCTCGGGGACCACGCAGCACCACCTCACCACATGCTAAGCCTGTCCCTGCTCCCCCCCTGCACGGGCACTGCTTTGCACACAAAGCCTCCTTGGCAGCACTGCTGAAGCAAACAGCTCTCATCTCTGAATTCAGAGGCAGTCAGGCTGAAGAAAACATTTCAGCATCTTTGAGGCGATCCAAGAAGGCTGTAAAAACTTTGAACAAAGTGCTATCAGGTCTGTGATTTAAATGTTTCCACAACATGTCTGCTGAAAGGGAACGGAGCTGTCAAGCCAAGGGGAGCTGAGGGAAGTTTGCTGCCTCACCACTCTGTGCCCTAGGCACGGAAACTGCTCCAATAACCGGCTCTGGAGTCTGGCTCTGCAGCCAGCCCAAGGCAGGGCTAACACAGGTCAGCACCCACAGCCCTGGAGAGCTGCACTGCAGCACCACACTGTCACCTGGGTGCACTGACACACTAGGCTGTTTCTTTCTCCTGCACCAACAGTGGGGTTTGCTGTGCCTGTAGCTTTAACAAACACTTCAGCAAGAGGCATTTCTGTGGTAATCTGAACACCCTCCCCACTGCCACCGCACTCCTCCTCCCTCCCAAGCTTCATCTGCTGCCAGCCCAGCAGCACCTCCTGGGCACCTGAGTCAGAGAAACCACCACCAGGGAGGGTGTCCCAGGTGAGGGGATAACCCAAGTGCCACCAGCACCTGGTTCTGCCATGACCAGCACCAGCTCAGCTGCAGAGGATCCCTGTGGACTCACTGGGCTCAGCTTTCTTGTCCCACAGGTGCTGCACTGACCGGAGATTCACACCCACACTGCAGCCCTGCACCAGCCCCTGCATCAAGCTGACTACATTCCCTGGTAGATGAGACACTCCACACATATTTCCCATGCTCAGCAAACCTCTGCTGTTCAGATTTCCCTATTAGACATTTTCCCTTAACAAGCTAGAGCTGCTTCAACACATTTGGTTTGGTCTGAATAGAGTACAGCATTTTCTACATCAAAAACAATCACTGAAAGTGTGGGTTTAGCCAGAAATCTGTTCGCAGATATGGAGGGGGAGGAGATCTCATTCCCAGCACACACCATATTTAAATATACAGATATTTCTATGTGCTGAGCCAGCCAGACAACAGGACCAACACAGACTCTATCTTCCATACTCTTCAACAAATCGTTCATTTGGAAATTTCTGTGTTTCACATTGTAGAAGAAATAACAGGAAAAATTAATTTCCACTATGAAACACTGTATGGTCACGTTCTCATTCCACAAGCTTCCTATTGAATTCCTCTTGACACCAGCACGTGTGCAGACCAGCACACAGGTAACAAGATGCTGCTGAGCACACGGGTCATACTTCTGCAGTGTATCTATCCATAAATGTCTGATAAAGCCCCCAGAGATTCACTGCTCCTCTTTATTTCACAGACAGGTGTGAAATATTGAACCATTTTTCATACACTGAACGATCCCTGGTCCCCTCTGAGGGGGATCCAGCCTCTCCTCTACATTCACACTCATTTCTAATTACTTCTTGCAAGCACTGTAAATTCTTCAGCACTTCCTTACCCTCGTCAAAGCCAACAGTGAAACTTTATGTGCTTAAAATCAGCTCTGTATTGTTGGAGGCCTTGTCTAGCA
>VYZU01000433.1:0-30018 GCA_013401355.1 Ceyx cyanopectus | reverse complement strand
GACAGTCTCCAGCAATATAGACAAAGAAGGTATTCAATAACTCTGCCTTCTTTGTGTCGTCTGTCACCAGGGCACCTGCCTCATTCAGCAGAGGGCCTGCATTTCTTCTAATCTGACCTTTTCCTGCAATGTATTTGAAGAAACCCTTTTTGTTATCCTTGATCTCCATTGCCAGGTTGAGTTCCAACGAGGCCTTAGCATTCCTAGTTACCTCCCTACATTCTCTATAGTAACAGTCAGTCTCTATACTCTTCCCAGGTGGCCAGTCCCTCCTTCCATGATCTGTAGATTCTCTTCTTCCACATTAGTTTGCTTAGTAGTTCCTTACTTAACCATGCAGGTCTCCTGGCTCACTTTCTCGTTTTCCTGCTTAGCGGGATGCACTGTATTGAGATTGGAAAAAGAGGTCCTTAAATTTTAACCAACTATCATGGGCCCCTCTGCCCTCTAGCACACTGTCCCATGAGATTTCACTCAGCAATTGCTTGAAAAGAACAAAGCTGGCCCTCCTGAAATCCAGGGTTATACGACTGCGCGATATCCTGTTCCTGCCAGACAAGATCTTGAACTCCATCATTTCGTGATCACTAAGGTCAAGGCTGCTCTCAACCTTCACTGCTTCAACCAGACCCTCCATGTTGGTTAGGATAAGATGCATCATTGCTCCCCTCCTGGTTGGCTCCTCCACCATTTGCATCAAAAAGTTATCATCAGTGTAGTGGAGGAACCTCCTGGACTGTGGCTGGCTGGCTGAATAGCCCCTCCAGAAATTATCTGGAGAGTTAAAATCCCCATGAGAACCAGGGTCTGTGATTGCGAGGCTGCTGTCAGCTGCCTGTAGAAGGCCTCATCAACTTCCTGATCCTGTTCAGGTGGCCTGTAATAGACACCCAAAACAGTATCACCCATGTCAGCCTGTCCCTTAATTCTCACCCACAAGCTCTCAACTCGCCCCTCATCCACCCCTGGACAGAACTGAAGACATTCCAGTTTCTACCTCACATAAGGAGCAATTCCACCACCTCACCTTGATGACCTGTTTTTCCTGAAAAGGACACAGCCATCCATGACCACGTTTTGACCATGATCAAAAAACCCAGCTAGTGTTTTTGACTGTTTAAAAGACACTAGAGCAAATGGAGTCCAAATCCGCACATTGGCAATGTGCTCAACAATGGTATGAAAATTAATCAAGTCAGCCATAGAACAACATCATAATAAAGTATGGTGTTTCTTGGATTAATGCTTTGGCCTTGGTGGTTCAAGTTTGGAGCACTTACCTGCAGGTGCTGTGGCAGTTTTTGGTGCTGGAAGTAAGCTCCTGCGTGGAGTCGTTGTGCTACTCGATATCTGCATTGTGCTCTTGCTGCTCCCCTTGGGGACATCTTTAGAAGGTGCAGATGCCTTGGGCATTGTTTGCTCTTCATTTCCAAAGCTGGAACCTGCAGGAGACCAAGACTGCTCTAATTATAAGCTCATAAAAAATATATGTGAATTGAAGCACACATACTGAGCTTGTATCAGCAAATCTCCATTGAGCTAGGTTACATGGATTTTCTCCAATCCAAATGGTTTTGTACTTACCAGAAACTTACTTCAACACTCTTGGTCACTGTCTAACTCCTCCGAAACTGAACACCTGCTTCTGGCCTACCTCCATAAAGCTATCTGGTTGAAAGGCTCATAAAAAAAACCAAGAAATCTCTAGATGTCTAGGTGGACGAGTTGGTTTTGGCTTTGTAGCCACTCTACACACTCTAATACTTGTGAGTTGCTGGTTATCAGACTAAAGGGGAACCACAGGGCTCGGTGGTACATGGCACCAAATTCTTGTACCCAGGAGGGATTTCCCACAAGCAGTCTGTCAGACCACACTTAGACATTTGAATAATAAGATTAAAAACAAACACACAAAATATTCTGCCTTAATTATCACATCCACTTCAATCATATTCTCATAATGAATCTTAGGTTGCCAAGGTTTCTAGTTGATGTTGAACTCTTTCAAAACCTCTAATGGGTTTGGTTTCCTTCTGCACTTGCCATCTAGGGAATAATGACATCCTAGGCTCCTTGAAGATAAAAGGAAATCAGTCTTTTCTTAACATTCAAAAATGCAAAGTTGGAGTGTCTTATTTTTCTATTGAGTAGAAAGACTAAGAGGAGCAAAAGATTAAAGCTCACCTGGACTTTAACATTTGCAGAAAGTTGAACGTTTTGTTTGAAAAAATGAGTGGAGATGGTGACAAGAAATACATCGGATTTCAGAAAAAGTGTATATTTTTTATTTCCATTATTTTAAAAAGATACAATAAAATGCTATTTATGTACTGCCTGCAGGAAAATGATAACATTATTTTAATAATTGGCATGTCCAAGTCTCCAGTATTTTTAAGATGTAGTCTTCTTAAATTTGTACAAGTAAAAGGGAGATTATTTTTTTTTCATTCTTGCTGAAAATCCACTAGAAAAAAAAAATGTGCAGGCTGGAAAGGAAAATCCTATTTTCTGATAATGGAATAATATACCTTTTTGGCTCTAACAAAAGAGCTTTAATTTTTCCTGTGTCTTTAAGGCTGCTTGCATATACATTTTAAAGTGCATACCTGCAGTATACATGGACTTCTACAAACACAGTTGACCTTTGTTCAAATAAGCCTCATTAAAAATTTAAACAAAACAGTGTAGTGTACTCTACACAGGAACAGAAAAACATGAAGCTTCTGTCACCATTACACTACTGTGCACATAATAGTGCTTCAGCACATCAGGTCATTGTTTTATATCCAAACTACATGTATTTTTCACAAATGTAACCAACGGATTATGTGCAGAATTGTCTACTGATAAAACACTGCTGAATTCAGTGAAGTCATATCAGCAGACGATCTGTCCTTGCCTGTCCCAGTATCCTCTGCAACTCTACATGAGGACATCTCTACAAGATCTCAGGGGATGTTACAGCACGTGTGTGCACCTCAGTCTCTTATCATACTCCTGAAGTTACTCTTGAAGTGGTCTCAGATATGTGCTCACTCAGCACTCTCTGTAGAAAATTATTTCATTCCTCAGCTATTTGTATAAAAGTTTTAATCGTAAAAACACAAACACTGAAGAATAAATTATTCCTATTGAGAGAGATGTCATTCAAGTGCTTTTTACTGGAAACCCTTTGTTCTCTACTGTGAAATGCATTACACGGAGACTGTTTCAAATCACAAATCTGGCTGAATGGAAGCAATTGCCACATTAAAGAAAGAGGTGTCCAGGGTACACAGCATAAGAGGTCGTCTAATTACAGAAATGGCGGGAAAGCTGACAACATGGCCTCTTCAGGTCCCCTGAATCAGAAATGTCCAGTGCCTGGTGAGAGCCAGCAGCGTGATCATCACCATGAAGCAAGTATTTTCCTGCAGCTTGTGGAGAGAAGCATAGTGAAGCGGCCCATGGAGGACCATACACTGGAGCAGTTGGTCATACCCTGAAGGTAGCTGCAGACCATGAGAGCCCTCGCAGGAGCAGGCTCATGGAAGAAGCTGTGGTCCCTGGAGAGGAACACACAGATGAGCAGGTTTATCATGAGGTACTGCAGCCCATGCTAAAGACCTACACTAAAGCAGGGTAACGCCTGAGAAGGAAAAAGTGGCAGAGAGCAACTATTATGGAGTGAATGTGGCTGCAGCCCCCATTCCCCCATCACCCCCAGGCTGCTCTATGGGGAGGTGGGATGGAGAAGGTACAGGAGTTGGGAAGGAAGAAGTGAGGTTGAGCCTGAAAAAAGAGAAGAGGGAAGCTGTTTTAGGTTGTTGAGTTTTTCTTCTGTGTCTTTGTTTCTTACTATTCAACTCTATTTTACGTGGAAATAAATATTTTTCTCCACGTCAAGTGATGACAATTGGTAAGGTATCTTTGTTCCTACTACTGAGCTTTTTCATCTTATTTTCTTCCCTGTACCATTGAGAAGGGGTAATGAGAGAGTGGCTGAGTGGATATCTGGCAGCCAGTCAAGGGGAACCCACCACAATAGCAATACCAACATATCCAGGATTTGCTGAGATAAGGTCAATGTTTAATGAGACAGTATTGTCCACTTTGCTCTTCACTCAGAGATGGAGCTTGTAAACATACAGTAAGGTACAACCACACATGCATGTATAGTAATATGCCCCAAAAGGCAAATGTTTGCTACTTCCCTGGATATCAGTAGGGCAGCATCTAGCTTACTAGGAGTAACGGAAGGTGAGATCTACCTAACTACACATAGTGCTGGATTCCACTTTCCAAATAGCATTCAAAGAATAACTGAAATTAAAGATAAAGGAAAATTATCTACATGATCTAAGACAAAAAGTAAGATTTAATTTACTTGGAGGATAATTCTTTGAAGGAAAGTCAGAAAGATCATTCACCAGATAATACTTCTCAGCCCATCATGAGATAATGCCTTCCACTATGTTTTGGATTTAGTTAGAACAGGCTAATTCTGTTCAGTGATTTTACTTTCCAGCTCAGTCTCTTCTAACTAACTGCCCTGTCTGAAGTTTGCAGCCTGTTCTCACCATCAGTGTCTTCTTCTTGCTAACACCCCATGTTTAGAGTTATTTCCAAGGTTTGGTGTGCAAACCAAGGTCATATTAGGTCTAAAGCTGAGGGATCATGAGGGTCAATACCTCTTCTTCACTTCAAAAGTTAGAACAACCATGAAGAAGATAGAGATAACACCATTTTCTACCAGCATGTATCAACTTAGGCAAACATATCCTGGATAGGAAGATTTTGATGTTCCTAGTAATACTTCAGTCCCAGCATCCACATTTCTAGTAATACCAGTATCGTAACATGATTTGTGCTCATGACCATCTGCTCTAGTGGCACCATGCCTGCTTCTGAACTGGCATGCCACTTTTAATAGGGCACAGGCACCCATGAAAAAAAGGATTAGAACTGACATCTGCTCTGCAAGAAACTCCTGATGATGGCAAGAAGTACCAAATTAGAGCCACGTGCCTTATTACAAGGAATGAAATCTATTGACACTTACAGCATTATATCACCAACAAATGCTTCTTTCCTGAACATGCCACTTCTGATTTGCTCGAGCACTGGTTTGGAATCTCGTATTTGGACACTTAAAAGGATATAATCTTTGCTGAAATTGATAATGACATTTAAATGGTGTTAATGAATTTCCATCAGCTTTAGCAATCCATACTGGATGCCACAGCTCACTAGACTAGGACAGGTTAAGCAATGCCCTAACAATTGTCAGTATATAAGGTCTAAGTCCTGCTCCTACACGTTAAGCCACAATAACATGTATACTACAGTTTACATGGAATTATGTTGGATCAAAGAGCTAGTAAATGTGTTTGCATCCTTCTGTTGTATAACATGACATCATAGCATGTAATAGGAGCTACGGAGGGCATATGTCATCTAAAATGTCAAGGATGGAAGAGTCCTAGAGAGCTTCCAGTTAGTGACCAATTAAGTGCATAATAAATTTTATGAACTCAGGCACAGATCCTCAAAGCTGCTTAGGAATTTAACTCCTATTTCATTTGACATTCAAATGCAACTCACATTACTTATTCTTAATCACCATCCCACCCCTGAAGGAGTTTTAAACCATCAGATGTCTCCATTTCCTCCATTTCTCCTACAATGAGAACCAAGTTTCTTCACAAGGAGCCACATGGAGAAGGAAAGAGTCAAGGGGTACAAGCTGCACCAGACCAGGTTTTATCTTGACATAAAGAGTAATTTTTTTACAGTAAGAATAACCAATCACTGGAACAACCTCCCCAGGAATTTGGTAGAGTCCCCATTGCTGGATGTTTTCAAGATGTGACTGTATAGAATGCTAGATTATCTCATCTAGGCTCCCTTTCCTACAGAAGGTTGGATCAGATAATCTTTCAGGGTTCTTTCGAACCTGGACTATTCTATGAATCTGTGAAATGATGAACCCTAGTTTCCAATGCCAGGCTTAGAATAAGGACCATTACTTACTTGGTCAGACAGTTGTAATATAAATGATGGTATTGTAACACCATTTATGATCTAGACATATTTCTTGCTGGGTTTGCAAATGTGAAAGATACCAGTCTGGTTACCTAGAAGATTAAAATCTACACTTCAGGGAGCAAACACAGCCCGGGCAGCCAGGTATGAAATTCCTTATATGACTGCAGTGCCCCAGTGTTCTTGCCACATGCCCTGGCATCTAGGAATCTTCTCTGAGCAAGTGGCCTTTGCAGGCAGGAATTGTGTTAGGCCAAGTCAGCATGTTACATCATGGCATATGCTACTCATACAGACGTTATAGTTACTCTTAAATCAAAGGCTGCTGAATGAAAAATACTTTAATATGCCAGAGGTGATTTGTGGGTAGAAATCTTACTTCAAGAGTCTAATTAATATGCCCAGAGGAGCTGGCAATAATAACCCAATTTCATAGCCTGGCACTGGCTCCTCGGACTGAAATTACATGTTATAACAAGGTAATTATTCCATTCCTGGTCTTCTGTGTCAATGGGCAAGTTTCCAGAAGTCTTGACCCATGATGACATCACCCATTTTCACATGATATAATACAGTGACCTGCAGGTAACACCTCTTAGGATTGGACACTGACATTGTTACTAAAACATCGGGTAAACTTGATAAAGGAAATCACATTCTAAAAAAACATGTTTGTACCTGAAAGAAACATTTGGTTTATTCCCACAAGCATTTGGTCGCAGAATTTTTATGATTCTTCTTTTTTAAGTCACCAAATCCATTCCCTGTTAAAACTCATAAGTGGAACATGTTACTATTTTTTTGCCAGAGCAATACTTAAAGGCCTCTCTGAAAATCACTTTGAAGATGCCTTAGTCACAGCAGTGAATTAAGTTGTTAGGACATTGTCAGGCACAGACAATCAAGCAGCATTCGCACAAACTAAAATATCTCTTATTTGGGAAAAAAAATAGTTCAAAACTTTAGATTCAGTAGGAGAGCAGACTCATGATTTGTAATGAAATTGGGATGTATACTAACATCCTTTTCCAACAGTGCTCAGGAAACCATTGTAAAGAAGCACAACAAAATGTTTTGGGTTTTTTTCATTGGCTACAACAAACTGCCCACAGGCAAGGCCTTCCAGTGGTGCCAATGGAAGCTGCATGTGCCACCTAGTCTTTATGTGGTAAACAAAAGCTATGTATGGCTTGAAGTCTGCACATGTCCCACAGATAATATGAAGTTGAATTGACTGTTAGTGTCCAGGAAAAAATATTGTGTGGTTTAAAAGACACATTCTGCTGCCGCAACACAGTCTGTGTGTCCAGTCAGGAGATGAGGGGAAGTATCTCCCAGACACCTCTGAAGGCCCGTAACTCAGCCAAAGGCAGATCTCCCTTCTAGGTCCTTTCCAACAGCCTGTGCTTACAATAGCTGCTAATGGCCCCATGAGTGGAGGGTAACACATCATCTACTCCGAAGGGACAAGCTTCACAAGAGGAGAACATGGCTGTGTAGCTTGGGTTATCTTGCACCCAGCCTGTCTGGGACATCTGACACTGACTGGACTGACTCCACGTTTCTGTAAGGCTGTTCCACCTCCATCAAAAGGACTTGCAATGCTCCTTGGAGCTGGAGGTTTAAAAGTAACTACGAGGCTTCACACAAAACTGAATACCAAAAGTCTGGAAAGTTATGCCATAAGCAACACTTAGTTAGCCGTAAAAAATCCAGACAATACTATTTAAAAAACAAGTGGCAAGTCCTCCTACAGTTTTGCTTGATTTCAGCAACCCACAGCAGAGCTGGAAACCTTGAGAGTCCCTGAGAGTCCCTGAGAGCTCCAGCACCCATGAGAGTCCAAGAAAAAACCTTGGTGGTCCCAGAGCCCATGGCCAGGATGTGAAGCAATCAAGTAACTTCAAATTAGGCAATGAAATAGAAAGCAGAACTTAATGGTTCTGAATTGTGACCCTTCACATGTTCTGTCACAGTCAAATTTATGGGACCATTCAGTGCTTCCAGGCCATGGTCTATTAAGGTTGGGGGTACTTGACTGGATTTTGAGGAACAAAGAGGTTACTTTGTTTTACAAAAAGTCTCTATTTATAGGATCGTGTTTCTAAATCCATAGCTTTTAAAAAGCAAGGTTATGATGTTACAGAGAGGCATAATTACCTGTACCCTTGCCATTTCTCTTTTTCTTAATTAGGATCTTTGAAGATAAATTCACTTGCCCATCTCTGGCATGTGAAAATTGAACCACAGGATTAGCCAGAAATATCCTATTAATTTCATCTCTGTATAAATCATCCTGTAGTTAAGACCTGTAAGGTACTACTTAAATGAAAGCTTTTGAATCATATATTTAGTACATGGGTTATTGAAGTAGGAGAATTTCCCATTTTGTACACTTTTAAATCCCATTCATCTTTTTAAGACATCTGAAGCTATTAACAGGATTGAGAAAGGAGTGGGGTGAGTGGGTGAATGAGAGTGAAAAGGTTTAATTATTTTAAGGAGACATAAAATACAGCCAGAAGTATGATCTGGAAGTGTTTTATACCAACATAAATATGCCTGTACTGCAGGCACATTTAACTGTGCATATATTGTACAAGTGCAGAAATACTATATCAGAGTGATGTCTGTTGGAAAATTGTAATTCAAGTAATTTCTAGAGTACTTCAGTTGTAGGAAAAGGTCTCCAAAGACCCTGTGCTCTTGACTAGGAGTTGGGTAGCTCATCACACTGCTAATGAATGTCAGAGGCCTCAGAAGAGTGCAGGTGGCAGCTCTGCCCTGGAGACTCTCCCATGGTGCTTTGGTGGTTCTGCTGGCTCTGACTTTCCTTCTCATCCTTGGTGGAACAGTCTGCTAGCCCCACCACTGCACTTGGTGTTTTTGTTATATTCCTGGGCCCTGAAGTCAGGTGGTTATATGAAAATCTCAAGATGATAGATAGATAGATAGATAGATAGATAGATAGATAGATAGATAGATAGATAAAAAACCTATTTCAGCAAAGAAATGTAGCCCAAGAGCATCTCCAAGACCTTTCTTTTAATAAAATACCTTGAGGTTTTCTGAAAGTGCATGAACACAGATATCACATAACACTACTGTGATAACATGCAGGTAAGAGGTGCATTTGCTCCAAGGAGTGCTCAAAAAGCCCCTCCTTATCTCAGCTAAACATAAACAAAGATCACATGCCATTTGAGTTCTAGTCCCTGTCATTTTAACATGTGTGTAGCAGCACAGCTTTGAGCAACAATGCTGAAGGAGAAGGAGGAGGTTCTTAGAGGAGACAGAGCAGGTTTCCCACTGCAGAAAAGCAGTTGGTTAAAACTCTGTATGTTTCCTTTGCAAATTGCTTAGGATTAGGGAGAGAAGAATATGCAGCAAGCCCTTCTGTGTCTCCCTCCAAAATTCCTAACTCACATGGATGAAGGAGAGAGTGGAAGGTATTTCTGAGACTCTTTGAAGAAAGGCTAAGACTCCTTTCTGCAACTAAATGAAAAGATATACCTATGACACCTGATTTCACCAAGACCTAGACATAACACTGGCACCTTTTATTTTACCTGTTGTAATTTTGGTAGTCAGTAAAGTCATACAAGTAAACACGAGTGTTTTACATGCTGGTGGAAAAAAGAGGGAGAGAAAGAGTTGCTGTTTACTATCTGAATTCTCCACACAGCCTTCAAGAACAGCCCAGCCTGTCCCAGCCCTACACCCCATATCATCAAACCTTCTGGGCAGCAAAGGCAGTGATGCACAAATACAATTAGGGCTCACCAGAAGAGTAAGCTGCAACTATTTTTCCCAAATAAGGTGAACCCACACTTCCTCTGCTCATCTTTTACCACCTTCATAATCTTTTCTCTGTGACCTAGGTGACTATAGGTCATGAACTGGACATAACTGAAGATGCTGCAAGTTTCATCTGGATTTCTCTATTCAGTTTCTTTCTGTACAAAGGGTGCAGAGAGTCTGCAGTCTGATCCTGCAGTCAGTGCCCAGTGTCCTGCCATCACCTTTACAAGGTGCCTGCTGTCCAGAATCAGACTACAAGTTATTTGCTATTAAGATTTTCCTTCACACTGGAAAATGGAATTAAGTATGTGGTGATTTGTAAGACAGTACTTTGTCTTAGAGGCCAATCCTGGGCAATCAGCCTAGATTCTCCAGCATCATTTTGTCAATTCCCTTGTTTAAGGAGAAAGCTGTGAAGATTAATTAATTGTAAATTGCTTGGTATTAAAGGTGTTAGGCAAATATTAGATACTGTTATAGAAAGAAAAAAAAAAAGTTTATCTGCAGACAGGGTGAGGTTTATCTGCTCTCACTTGAGCCCATGCAATTCTGCTAAATGTGAGAAATCTTTTGTGGAAAGCCACCTTGAACCAAGCTGCTGGTGCCTGCAGTGCAATATCACAGTAGTCATTCATTAATGATCCACCTTTATCCTGACAGCTTTCATTTTAGAACAGGGTGGCAACCACTGCTGTTTGCCTAAAGGAGGAAAGATGTGCTAAGTAATGAGTAATTCATGGGTGTAAATATGAAAGGAATAAATTGCATTTTAAAATATTTATAAAGTGCTACTAGGGGTCTATTATGAATTTTCCAAGCAAAACACCTAGCAAGTTAAAGTCACAGTAAAAGTGGTGGTAAAATAAATTCTATGACATATACATATATATATATTTAATACATACACTATTAAAAAAATACCTTGAAAATGAAAATTACTTGCAGAAGGTATTTAAGAAGAATTATATGGCAATCCAGAAATTGTTCCAGTGTTATTTTAGCAGAAATTTATTAAGATATTATGTGGGAGCTGACAGTAGGTTTTCAGGTGGAATTTCAGACCTGAGACAACTGGCAAAGCAACAGCAAAAGCTGCATTTCTTTTGAGATGAAAGAACACAAGCTATGAAAACCCCATTTCCTGACCCCTACTTCCCAAACTACATGTTATTTCCCGAAAAGTGCAGCTGCTAATAGGCTCCCAGTGGTAGGGGGGTGTTTACACAGGGGATCTTTTTCACACTGAAAAAAATCCAGATGCTTGACATATAAATTACCTCTGATGTGGTAAGCGCAAAAATTCATGTTACTGCAGCAAAGCAGTTTTCTGTGGAAGGTTGAGTGTGAAAGTAACCAAGGACCCTCCTTTNTTTGAGCAACAATGCTGAAGGAGAAGGAGGAGGTTCTTAGAGGAGACAGAGCAGGTTTCCCACTGCAGAAAAGCAGTTGGTTAAAACTCTGTATGTTTCCTTTGCAAATTGCTTAGGATTAGGGAGAGAAGAATATGCAGCAAGCCCTTCTGTGTCTCCCTCCAAAATTCCTAACTCACATGGATGAAGGAGAGAGTGGAAGGTATTTCTGAGACTCTTTGAAGAAAGGCTAAGACTCCTTTCTGCAACTAAATGAAAAGATATACCTATGACACCTGATTTCACCAAGACCTAGACATAACACTGGCACCTTTTATTTTACCTGTTGTAATTTTGGTAGTCAGTAAAGTCATACAAGTAAACACGAGTGTTTTACATGCTGGTGGAAAAAAGAGGGAGAGAAAGAGTTGCTGTTTACTATCTGAATTCTCCACACAGCCTTCAAGAACAGCCCAGCCTGTCCCAGCCCTACACCCCATATCATCAAACCTTCTGGGCAGCAAAGGCAGTGATGCACAAATACAATTAGGGCTCACCAGAAGAGTAAGCTGCAACTATTTTTCCCAAATAAGGTGAACCCACACTTCCTCTGCTCATCTTTTACCACCTTCATAATCTTTTCTCTGTGACCTAGGTGACTATAGGTCATGAACTGGACATAACTGAAGATGCTGCAAGTTTCATCTGGATTTCTCTATTCAGTTTCTTTCTGTACAAAGGGTGCAGAGAGTCTGCAGTCTGATCCTGCAGTCAGTGCCCAGTGTCCTGCCATCACCTTTACAAGGTGCCTGCTGTCCAGAATCAGACTACAAGTTATTTGCTATTAAGATTTTCCTTCACACTGGAAAATGGAATTAAGTATGTGGTGATTTGTAAGACAGTACTTTGTCTTAGAGGCCAATCCTGGGCAATCAGCCTAGATTCTCCAGCATCATTTTGTCAATTCCCTTGTTTAAGGAGAAAGCTGTGAAGATTAATTAATTGTAAATTGCTTGGTATTAAAGGTGTTAGGCAAATATTAGATACTGTTATAGAAAGAAAAAAAAAAAGTTTATCTGCAGACAGGGTGAGGTTTATCTGCTCTCACTTGAGCCCATGCAATTCTGCTAAATGTGAGAAATCTTTTGTGGAAAGCCACCTTGAACCAAGCTGCTGGTGCCTGCAGTGCAATATCACAGTAGTCATTCATTAATGATCCACCTTTATCCTGACAGCTTTCATTTTAGAACAGGGTGGCAACCACTGCTGTTTGCCTAAAGGAGGAAAGATGTGCTAAGTAATGAGTAATTCATGGGTGTAAATATGAAAGGAATAAATTGCATTTTAAAATATTTATAAAGTGCTACTAGGGGTCTATTATGAATTTTCCAAGCAAAACACCTAGCAAGTTAAAGTCACAGTAAAAGTGGTGGTAAAATAAATTCTATGACATATACATATATATATATTTAATACATACACTATTAAAAAAATACCTTGAAAATGAAAATTACTTGCAGAAGGTATTTAAGAAGAATTATATGGCAATCCAGAAATTGTTCCAGTGTTATTTTAGCAGAAATTTATTAAGATATTATGTGGGAGCTGACAGTAGGTTTTCAGGTGGAATTTCAGACCTGAGACAACTGGCAAAGCAACAGCAAAAGCTGCATTTCTTTTGAGATGAAAGAACACAAGCTATGAAAACCCCATTTCCTGACCCCTACTTCCCAAACTACATGTTATTTCCCGAAAAGTGCAGCTGCTAATAGGCTCCCAGTGGTAGGGGGGTGTTTACACAGGGGATCTTTTTCACACTGAAAAAAATCCAGATGCTTGACATATAAATTACCTCTGATGTGGTAAGCACAAAAATTCATGTTACTGCAGCAAAGCAGTTTTCTGTGGAAGGTTGAGTGTGAAAGTAACCAAGGACCCTCCTTTGCTATGGTTGAGATGAATTAGAGCTAATGGGTCTGGGGTCTGCTAGTACTGCTAATACTGCTGTCTTCTGGAGTTAATGAACAACAAAATAATAGTGGAGTAGGGAGGAAAAGAAAGTATACCCTCTGTGAATACTTCTGACACTCTCTGTGATGGACAGCATCTGCTTTATCTGCTCACAGATGATTGTGCATTTCTTGAATGATAATAAGGTGTAATTGAGTAGCAAAGAAGGCGGCTGCTGGTGACCTGGGAGCAGAAGAAGTCCTCCTCTGAAAAAAGGGTCACCTCTACAGAGAGGCAGGAAGAGTGACAACCTGCCTTTGGAGACATCAGGAAACTCGAGAGTAAACTAGAGGGGAGTGACACTGCCAGGCCCTGGGAGATTAAAATGTCTGAACGCTTCCAGTGGCTGACAGAGAATGTCACCAAACCCAGCTGAACCAAGAAAAACTGGAAGCAAGGATCTGGATGCACAGTGCAATGAACAAGGGGATGTATCTATTCATGCTCTTCTGTTCAAACCCCTCTGAAATGGCATGATGACTAAAAAGTTTGTGTTCTAAAAAGCCTAAATTAATGATCCAATGATCTTCAAAGAGCTAATTCTAACAAAAGTTGTGGGCAGCACACGAAGCAGTGGCTTCATTGGGCATTGGCAGCTCCTTCAGCGTGAGCTGAATTCACCAAAGCTTCGTCACATCCCTGATGGAGCTGATAGAACACAATGCATATATCACCACACCAACCTGAGATATTTTGGTTTTAATCTAATGCTGTGAACAAGCATTTAAAGAGATTCAACATTTGGTGGTCAGTAGCACAACTTCAAATACTACTTTTTTTCAAAAAGAATTTTGTTTGACAGCAAGAAACAGTACTGGCAATGAAGGACACACTTGGAGATAATATTTTGTATTTTAGACCATATGTCTCCTAAGTAAAGTAGTCGTGATTAAAAATTAAGAACCACTCCACCAGAATCCAAAGCTCAAAAATAATCAGTGGCTTGTGAGTAGCTGGTAAAAAAACAACAGCTTCAACTCTTATAAGTGGTAACAAATTTTTCTGTTGGATTTACATGACATAGTTTCGTTAACTTCCTTTGGAGTTTGTTTTGGGTCTTGTTTTCTTGTTCATACAATGAAAAGGCAATAGAAAGCTTGAAAAATACACTGACTTTTTCAGATTAGTCAACACAAAAGATATTGCTGGTTTCTCTGGACAGTATGAGATTTTGTTCAGATTCATGATGCAATTTTAACCGTTACATCCCAGAGAGGGTTTTTAGACAATTTGTAGTCTCTAGAATTGAGAAAAAAAATTAGAAGTTTTAACAAGTGAGTTTGGAAATGTAACAGATTCTGCTGAAGAACCTCTAAATTAGATTACAGGGTGTGTATGTGTGTGTGTATGTGCTCTTCATGAGTATTTCACCTAGTTCTTATTAGCAGAATGCAGGGATCTAACAAATCAAATAAATTCCTGCTCTTTGGGTGATCTGGAAGATCATTTCCACTTAACAATGTTGGTATAATCGCCAACTTCAGCCCATCTATTTATTTTTCAGCAAGTTGCTTCATGAATAGAAGGAGTAATGAAATCTGGTCTGCTTTGAATTTGTGTGCTGTGTGCTTTACGCATCTCCACTGCACTGATGATGACGGAGACACTCAAGACCCGCCTGGATCTGTTCCTGGGTCACTTGGTCTAGGTGATCCTGCTCTGGCAGGGGGGTTGGACTAGATGATCTTCTAGCTCCCTTCCAGCCCCTAATTTCTGTGATTCTGTGAAAGCCCAGTACTAGTTATTCCATCACAATGCTCCCAGTTCCCCATGAGATACAGCACAAGCCTCTACCACAATGCCCTTAGATTCTCCTTGTGTTTGCAGCATGAGTGTTGCCCTCCTGAAAAGGCTTCATAAATAACACAGAGGACCTTTACCACTTTTCTACAGCCTTTAACATATAGTCTACAGTGCTGGGGCAGGTTTCTGTCAGCAGCAAAACAGGTCTCACACCACTGATCTCACAAGATAGGATTTTTCTTAGTGGAAAACACTAATTTGGGACTTTGACCTTCATCAAGGTGCTAATTCTTATGAAACCTGTAGGATCTGGAGTGGCTCCTGCCCTCAGAGCAGTTCAAAGTACAGGACAGATGGAGAAATTGCTGTTTGTTAATGCAGGACCAATCCTGCTGGATTAGACAATTTTTTTCCTTGGACAATCATGAAAAAAAAAAAAATAGAGAGAGAGAAAACTCAAACACTTAATGCATTATGATAACATTTAAAAATGGAACATCTGAAACAACAGGGATGGCTTTTGGGACCCAAAGGAAGGAGGAAAAGCCCTTTGCTGTCTCTGCAAAATGACTGCAGTGATAGTGGAAAGGAAGGTCTGGGCTTTCCAACTGGTGAGCTGAGGGAAGCCTCTGTAATGCTATACAGACACTCCAATTTAAGCACAAGTGCAGACATAAATCAGGAGGTTTGACAATAAATTCAGCTGTCTTACATTTGCTACTAACAGAATTATTTTTAAGAAATAGAATATTAGCTTAAATGCTACATGAATCCCTCAAAAGCTAAAACTGAGTGGATTACTGAAGTGGGAGTTGCTTTCAGGCTATGCTTAATACATGTCTTATTAATTTAAAGCCTCATGATTGTCTTCAATGCGATTATGACCCCAAATCAACCCCCACTGTATTTGCAAAGTTGTTTTTAAACTCTTTATGTGGTGGAACAATCACTTCTGAAAGCTTAACCATTTTTCAGAAGGTAAATACATGAGTCTCCTACTTGGATTACTTGAGCCTGGAGGCCTGGACTCCTCAGGGGCTCACTCCTCAAAATAAGGACCACCCAGCATCCCACATTACACGTAAACAAACACACACTTGCATAGAAAGAACTCATACAGAGTCATGTTTTCCTTTTGCTACCCAGAAACAGAAAGCAGCCCATTTCTTAATAAGGAGGATCTTCTGACAAGTTGTCCTTCCCGGACTCTTCCAAATTGCCAAGAGGATGGAGAACATTTGAGTCTGCTGGTATTGGGGAACTCACCACTGGGTTTACAGCATAGCAAGCTAAAATCCTGTATGCCCACAGCCTGGATGGTAACAGGTGGGTGTCCATAGCAAAAAATGTTACTGGGCTGATGCAGGGGGTAGACAACCCCACAAGGACCCTTAGTGTACCATGGCCATGGCTTACCCAAGGATTTACAATGGCAGAGACTTGCTGGTTCACAAATGCTATCCTTCCCACAGTCCTGATCAGATAAGACAGTACAGCACCTATTGATGATATGAGCAAGAACTATCAGGCTGTATTTAACACACTCAGCATCTGACAGCTGATATTGTTCTCTTTATTGCATTGCTTTCTGCAAACATTTAATTGCCTAAGTACTTATAAGAGGTCTCCTCTAGTAGGGCTTAGAAACAATTCAGGATGCCTGGAAACAATACAGAGATATAAAATATTCACAATTACAAAAATACCTGAAATCTAGCAACAACGATGACAGCAGCAGTTCTTTGAAAACTGTGTAGGTCTGTGTCAGAGTTTCAAATGGGAGCACTCAAAGATAGCAAACACCTCAGCAAGAAACAAAGCTGAGCTGTGAGAGCTTTTGAGTTTGTACAGCCCTTAGCACAGTAAGGCTGAACGTGATTGTGCTCCTTTTTCACCATGGCAGTATGGGTGCAGGGCAATAACAGACAATTGAATCCTTTTAGAATATCAAGCCCAGGCTTTGGGGAGGTCAACTTAAGAACAAGACATCAGACTTATTGTCAGACAACACATACAGCTAACCCAGTTTTCAATTTTCACTGGTGATCAGCAGCAGAGGCTGAGAGAAAAGCACAGAAATAGAGCACAACAGAGTGAAACCTCTCCTCTTTCCATTTTCCAGACTCAAAAGCATGGTGTTTGAGGAGCTTTTGAGCCAAGGTGCTTGTTCTGTGCAAAGCAGCCCTTGGTGCCTTTCTCCTCTATTAACTTAACTGCCATCCAGAGAGACCTGGACAGGCTGGAGAGCTGGGCAGGGAGAAATTTAAGGAAATTTAACAAGAGCAAGTGTAAGGTGCTGCATCTGGGGAAGAACAACTCCATGTATCAGTACAGGCTGGGGGCTGATCTACTGGAGAGCAGCTCTGGAGAAAGAGATTTGGGTGGACAGGGAGATGGCCGTGAGCCAACAATGCACCCTTGCGGCCAAGAAGGCCAATGGCATCCTGGGATGCATTAGGAGAAGTGTGGCCAGTAGGTCAAGGGAGGTTCTCCTCCCCCTCTACTCTGCACTGGTGAGACCCCACCTTGAGCACTGTGTCCAGTTTTGGACACCCCAGTTCAGAAAAGACAGAGATTTACTGGAGAGAGTCCAGTGCAGGGCCATCAAGATGATGAAAGGAGTGGAGCATCTCCCTTATGAGGAGAGGCTGAGAGAGCTGGGGCTCTTTAGCCTGGAGGAGACTGAGGGGGGACCTCATTAACGTCTATAAATATGTTAAGGGTGAGTGTAGAGAGGATGGAGCCAGATTTTTCTCAATGTCATCCAATGACAGGACAAGAGGCAATGGGTGCAAGCTGGAGCACAAGAGGTTTAAGGTCAACACAAGGAAGAACTTTTTCTCAGTAAGGGTGCCAGAGCTCTGGAACAGGCTGCCCAGGGAGGTTGTGGAGTCTCCTTCTCTGGGTCCATTCAAGTCTCGCCTGGATCTGTTCCTGGGTGACTTGGTCTAGGTGATCCTGCTCTGGCAGGGGGGTTGGACTAGATGATCTTCTAGCTCCCTTCCAACCCCTAACATCTGTGAGGGCTGGTTCCTCAGAAAGTAGTAAGCCACCTTTAGATAAGAAATCACTGAGAGGTATTCCAAGTGAGTAGCTACACTGCATCTTTGTGTTTCCAAAGACCTCCACGAAAGCATACAGTCAGTGCACACGATGCAGAAGCATTTGATTTATTCACTCATCTCCTACTTACACTACCTTAATGACCAGGAAAGCCTTTTGATAGAGAGGAGATAGGTGGTTGCCCTGACTTTTTTTTTCCTTTCTATGGCTTTCTTGTTGTGAATGTATAGGTGTGTCATGGAGGGGTGCTGAGTGTAAGGGATGAGTTCATTTGCCTTCCTCTCCGAGCCCTGTTCAGTGCAGATTTCAGTCACAGAGAGGAAAATCAGACCTACGCATAAGAATTGGCGTGGGAGCTAGCAAGCCTGATCAGAACCACACAAATCATCTGGATACAGAGAGCCCATTGTGGAGAAATGTATTTCTTGCCATTTCCAAGTTTCTTAATGACTTGTACACATTGATGTTTCTCAACAATTGACTCTGAATGTTGTATTTCCTCTCTCTCCAAGAAAAATTATTTGTAAAGGCAATTGAAGTCAGGCTCAGCCTCACATTCATTTTTAATATATTTTCCATTACATTAATGGTTTTTAATTTTTCAACAGTAATGCCCACTATAAATTTCTAACCAGCTTGGTTCCTAGATGAACCTGACGGGGTCCAGTAGCAATTTACTCCTTTTGCCACTAGAGATCAGCCACCATCCTGACAACA
This sequence comes from Ceyx cyanopectus, assembly GCA_013401355.1. Lineage (NCBI taxonomy): Eukaryota > Metazoa > Chordata > Aves > Coraciiformes > Alcedinidae > Ceyx > Ceyx cyanopectus. The sequence goes on along the minus strand of VYZU01000433.1, from coordinate 11,311 downwards.
CAGCACAAAGGCAGAGTAAACTCCATGGTTACCTTTGAGATTACATCTTTCAATAAACAAAATCAAGACTGAGAGAAGGTTTGAGATCTTAGTATACATGAGGTGGAGCTTGGGTTAGGAAGAAACACAGGAGTTTTCCTGCTGGATAGTGAAATTTGTTTTTTACTACTTTCTTCTATCTGTGTATGTGTACAATTAGTGACAACATTGGGAAAATAGTTGAAAATTCAGAATGGCTAGTCTGGCTCGCCTAGCTAATGGATTAAGAAAAGAACAAATATCTCAAGAATGATAAAGGAAAAACTGTTTTCAGTAAGTTGAAATCAGCAATTCATGAAGTAGAAGAGTCCTGCAATTATGCTGGAAATGGTTCTTTAGTTAAAAATTCATCATTTTAGTGAAGAAAACAGAAGTAATCTAATGAACTGGTATTTGCTTCCTGATATGAATAATAGGGTTAAAATCTAATCCCTTCTGTGGAAAAAAATTTAAAAACTACAAAACACAATAATCTGTTAATCCACTGATCCAGGAAATTATCAGCCTGCCTGTGCTGGTTTTGGCTGGGATGGAGTTAATTTTCTTCAAGTAGCTGGTATGGGGCTGTGTTTTGGATCTGTGTTGGAAGCAGTGCTAATAATGCAGGGATGTTTCAGGTACTGGTGAGCAGCACTTGCACGGAGCCAAGGCCTGTTGTGCTTCTCAGCCCACCCCACCAGTAAGCAGGCTGCGGGTGCATATGGAGTTGGGAGGCAACAGAGCTGGGACAGCTGAACCCAACTGACCATATGTATAGGTCCCAGTACAGACCCCTGAGGGATGCCACTTTTCATTGTTCTGGACTTCGAGCCATTGACCACCACCCTCCAGATGCGACCATCCAGCCAATTCCTCATCCACTGTACAGTCCACCCATCAAATCCAGATCTCTCCAACTTGCAGCAAGTTCACAGATGACACCAAGCTGTTGATCGGATGGAGGGATGGTANGTGATTCTGCCCCTCTGCTCTGCTCTGGTGAGACCTCACCTGGAGTATTGCATCCAGTTCTGGAGCCCTCAACACAGGGAAGACATGGACCTGATGGAGCGTGTCCAGAGGAGGGCCACGAAGATGATCAGAGGGCTGAAACACCTCCCTTACGAGGACAGGCTGCAGGAGCTGGGGTTGTTCAGCCTGGAGAAGAGAAGGCTCTGGGGCGATCTTATAGCCACCTTCCAGTACCTGAAGGGGCCTACAGAAAGGCTGGAGAGGGGCTGTTTACAAGGACCTCTAGTGAAAGGACGAGGGGTAATGGGTTGAGGCACCATCTCTGGAGTTATTCAAGGTGAAGTAAGGTTGGACAAGGTTCTGAGCAGCCTGGTCTAGTTAAGGGTGTCTCTGCTCACTGCAGGAGGGCTGGACCAGATGACCTTTGGAGGCCCCTTCCAGCCCTAAACATTCTATGATTCTCTATGACTGCATGAAATCATGCTGAGAATATAAATCTGGGGGAAGAAGAAAGAATGTGGGGACCCTTATAGTTATGGCATTTTTCTTCCCAAGTAACCATTACATGTGATGCAGCCCAGCTTTCCTGGAGATGGCTGAGCACCTGCCTGACAATGGAAAGTGCTGAATTAATTCCCTATTCTGCTTTTCTTGTGTGTATAGCTTTTGCTTTACATGTTAAACTGTCCTCATCTCAACCCACAAGTTTTTCTCACTTTCTTTTTCTTCCATTTTTCTCCCCTGTTTGACTAGGCAGGGAGTGAGCAAGCAGCTCTGTGAGGTTCAGTTGCTGGTGAGGGTTAAATGATTATTCTGACCTGGCTTTGATGATACGTGCAGGACTCCTCTGTGTTTCAGCACAAAATGCTCCTGTGAGATCTGAGACCACAGCACAGCACTACACATTGCAGTGAAGGAAGAAAGTATGTTGCCATGGGTCAGTGACTGGGTTTTCTTTTTTGAAATCAATCCTGTCAAGAAGCACCATGTTTTATTTCACTGCTGCACAATCATCAAAGCCTTAGACTAGAACAACAAGTGTAGTGACACCGTAAAATACAATTGAGACCTATAATGTAGTTGTTGAGAAAGACAGCAATGCCTGGAGTGAGGTTGTGATGAGGGAGGACACTGGACCTTTTCTTGCCCCACAAATCCATAATTCCTTCATTGTTGCCCTTGCTCCTGCACAGGTCAGTGGCCAGGCAACACTTCCCTCCACTTGTCCCACATCTCAAGAAGTTCTGAGCAAAATGCACAGAGACCTTCTTCACACTTAGCATCATATTATATCTGAAAGGAGTATTTCCCTATGATCCTGAAAGCAGGAAAGAGAAAAAGAAAAAGAAAAGGAGGTAAAAAAGGTGACACCTACTGATTTCCCTCTCTTCAGCCTACTGGAGTAAGGAAAAAGTGATGGTAAAAAAACCTGCCCTATCAGGAGACAGTGATGATGTTGCTTCTACAGGTAATGATATGATGAGACTCCCATACTAAGGTACAAGTGATTAGCCCAAAATATGATGCAGACTATAACGATCAAATGTTTCAAAAATAGAAAGTCTATTTCATAATGTAAAGGGACTTCTGGGGACAACAGTTGTCTTAAAGTCCAGTAAGAGAAATCCATAACCCTGAACACATCTTCTTACACATCACTTTGCCATGTGGGAAAACCCATCTTGGCAACTCCACTGGATACATCAATGTCTCCTTCACTGAGGACGAGGAACCCGAGGACCAGGTTACTTTCCGGTTCTACACATCAGAAAAATGAAGTTGAACAAAGAGGAGACACACAAAACAAGGGCAAAACAATGCAGCAGAGAAGCAAAGCTCTTATCATAATAATAGTTTGCACAATTAAGTTTTCAGTAGGGATTACAAATTCACTGGTATTTGCTAACAGTATTCCCAGCTGTGGTCATCTAGAGTGTACGTACACAAAACAGTGCAAGATTCTTCAACAGTATTTATCTTCAGTGGCTTACAAATACCTCTACACTCGGTTGCAGTTAAAAATACTTCTCTCTGGAACCTGTTGGACCTTCAAAAACCTGAAAAAATCAGGATCCTGAAATGAAATACTCTGAAACTCTGTGACTAGAAAGGGGACCAAAGCAGAGATTGAAAAGATGGAAACAATTACAAACGCATTCATTTTTAACATTTGCCACTGACATTTCTGTGACTATAAATAGCTCGGCAAAAATGGGATTTATTGCCCTAAAGAACTGCCTGTGTGAATTTGAACCACTGACTCCACAACTCAAGAGAGGAGAAGAGACATCTGCAGACTCTCTTCTAGGAAGACTGAACCACTTACAAGAGGTGCCTATCCCTCTATCCCTCTTTGCAGATTAGAAAATAATAATGGTGAGTACTGCAGACTGAGGATGTCTAACTTTGAGATACCTGATTAGGGTGGATAAATCCCCAACCTATCTGCCTTTAATTTCTCATTTACGAAATAACACAATGGGCCATAATAATAAAAACAGCAATAGTGAAGCTATTAACTCAGAGATGACAAAACTTAGCTCTCTGTTCAACAATAAAGTACCATATAATCCAGCAATGCATTAATTATAATATTCAATTTCACTATTTTGCTAAGCAACAAGTAAACTAAAAGAAATTCAAGTGACAATAAAGAGAATAAATATGTGTTGCTGATACAGCTCTTCGAAGTTGAGTTGACTATCACTAAATACCATCCACCATCTGAAGGCTCTCCTCCAACAGAGGATATCCTTATCTCTTTAGCACACGTGTAGATATAAATGACCCAATAAATTATTAACTTAAATGGGACTTCTCGAGTGCTTACTATTAAGTGTTACCTTAAGTGCTCTGCAGGATAGCAACCTGAGAATGGACATTCAAATTAACTAGACTTCCATGAGAATGTAGGATCTGCTGCAGTGGGTCAGATCAATGCTGCAGGTGGGTTTGTGTGTGATTAACCAGAATGCACAATTACAGGGTAAGAAGAATTAGGAGAATTGTGCTGTGGCAGTACCTGAAAAACCCATTCGGGGCGATTTTTAACAATTTTAGCATTGTAGATTTATTACCTTTTATTCACTCATGTGCACTATGGATTCAGAGAAAATGTCACGTCTTCAAAGGATATGTGTGTAATGTAACTTGATGTAAGAAATTTACAGGAACTTACTATCTGTAAAATAAAAATCTTTCTTCACCAAGCAAAGACTGCTTGTTCCCTGTAATAAAGCTTCCGAAGCAGGAGTTTTATCAAGCCACCTAAGTCTCGATGTTATCAAATGCAATTCACAAGAGTTGAGTTTTACCCTAGACACAATCTTCCCTGAATCTAAGATATTTAAAGGATTAATTACTTAAAGCATGAAGCTATTAGGTGAAATCACAGCATGCAGTTTCATTTAAGTCTTTTAACTACAAAATACTAACCAAATGAAGCTTTTAAAGTCTCAGAATTGAAGACTATGAAAGTAGTCACGATGTACAGAACAGGACACTTTTAACTGATCAGTTTGACTGGTATCTTAACTGAGAGATATACAGTTGATGATCAACAGCACCAATTAATTTTAGGAAAAAAAGGATAGAATGAAATGACCAGCTGTTTATTTATATATTTTGGTGAAGCACCATTTACTTTTCATCCATGAAGAAGATACACTGCACAATTAGATATAAGAGATTAAACTTGATTAATTGGATTAATTGAATTGGTTTATAAAACAAATAAAAAGCAAGTGTCTGCAATAATCTGATTGATCAAGGGGATCTAATGCTTGAAATAAGCAATTTCCCTTCTTATAGTAGTCTCACTCGAAATGTATTTTCTGCTCCCAAACTGAGAAATATATAAATAGGTATTAATAAAAAACAAAGTCTTTAGCTTATGAGAAGAAAGACAACATGTAAAATGAAACTACAGTTATCACAACTATGATTGCAGTTACAACACATCCTTTTGTGAGGGAAGGCAGGGATGACAGTTTTATTTTCTGGATCTCTATTTCTACACAATGATGAACTAAAGCAGAGAGTTTCCTCACAGTTGGGTTATTTATTGAGCCCAACACCATGAAGATTCTCTTGTGCCTAACAGTATGGGAGCTCATACTTTTGCCTTTCTCTCTGTCCAAATGCAGCCCTCCCCCCTATGCAGGTGTTTGCTTTCAGGAAACTTGTCTGGATTGAATAATTCTTAACCCCCTTTCCAATTCAGAGCTCAAAGGAACTAGAACTGCAGACACGCACAACTGCCTGAGCTATATATTTCCACAGGAATCCAGGCCAATGTGGAACAGGAATATATGTGACCTTGGATATTCCTTCTCAGCACCTCTGCTGTCTCAGGTGGATGTCCTCTTTCTATCCACAGAAACAATAACTGTCTCTAGATGCATTGAGAATAAATAAAAATGAGGGGGAAAAAATAATTAAATACATAAAATTAACTACGAACAACATGCTATTAGCCATACACACAAAATGAGCCAACAATGCAGATTTTTGCTTTATATTAAGGTTGCTTAATAAACAATGTGTTTATTTTTATTGTTTTTTTAAATAGAAGTATTTCAAGATAATAATTTCTATGTGTTCATGTTTAAGCACCGATTAAAAATGTGGTATTAAAAATATAAATTGATGGAAGGTCCAAGACATCTGGAATGATCTTTTGGGTTTGTATGAATGCATAGGCTTATGTTTACATTTTACCAAATGCTGTGTTAAGTGGCTAATGTTGCAGTATGAACGTGACAGAGGAAAGAAAATTTCAGATCACAGTGTGCTGAATTAATGAATTGCATAACGACTTCTGAAGCACAGAAACCTAAACAAATCTTAAGAAACTTACAGTGAAAGGCACTCATTTTGTGAAAAGTTTCATTTAATGAACAAATGAATGCTTACAAGAAGGAAACATTCTTGGCAAAGTGATAGTATTAATGATGGCATTCCAACTAGCATGAATGTGAGACACTATACAATAATTTTTTAAAAAAAAAAAGTAGCAACCTCCTTATTTTCATGGGGAAAAAAAGGCTTCACCTTTAGAAAACTGTAACAATTGCGTGTGGATTGTTTAATATAAGCACAATTCAAGAATCACTGTTTAAGGCAACAACATGTAAACCATAATCAGTGAAAAACCACTACATTAGGAAACTCAAGAAGATTTAAAAGATTAGTTGAGGCAAATGACTGACTTCCACTTTTCATGCAATCAGAAATACATTGTTCTGAAAAAATTGCCCAAATATATTTGTTGTGAATTAGAGTTGAAGAGAGTAGAGAGTGTTCCAAACTTGCAGTTTAATATTAGACCTAAAAATGTCTATGATGAAGCCTGAGACAGACATCTAGACTCAAAGTCAGAAAATCCAGCAAGACAGTGGAAATCCACGTCACATCCAGTTTGAAACCCAAACGACGACAGAATGACAAACACTGCCCATGATGAATTGAGCTGCACTGATGCCTTTGTCATTTCAGAGGAAGGAGACTGAGGTACATGCCCAGGAAGCTCATGACCAGCAGTGCTTTGAAAGCAGTGATGGCTGGTGGGGTGCATGGGGGTACCCGTGCAAACTGTCAAACTGCTTCAGGCAATGGGTTAAAGCCTCGTGTGTCATGGGGCTAATGCAAAGGGTGGTTAGTTGGAAATGAGAGCTGGCCCTATAGAAACATGATGCTTTTGTAGTCTGTGAAGGGAGATGACTTTTCCAGGACAGAAATTATGTCTAGACTCTTACAGTCTAAGACATCCTCATCCTGCCTTGAGAGGTAGGTCCTTAATGTGAATTCTTGTACTAAAACATAGTATTTTTTATCTTCTTAAAACCTTAAATTTATTTTTCCTCTTTTATCTGGTGAGACAATTCTTGGAACCCCCTTTAATTCTATTAATTATATGAATGCTTGTCTATACCCGTAGTGTTGTCCACTGATACATCTCCTCACATTCCCCTTGGACTAGCAGTTACCACTTTGTTTCTTACTCACACTCAGGTGGATATGCCTCATGTTTGCCCCCAGTCCTGCAACAGTCTCTGAGTCACAAGTATGAAAACATTCTCATCCTCCTTTGAAGAAGTAGAAACTGCAGCAGTGAAAATCTGCTTGTGCCTCCCTATAGCTATGCCACTGGCCCTGGTACTCCAGATCAACACAAGATGCTCAAGACAATGCACCCAAAACACTGGGGATTAAATGCTATGCTGGAAAATCCAACAACTTCCACAGGAGCAGGTATTCACTCTGTCACAGCCTTTGGGTTCTTATAGACTCAATTACATGTTTTTTACTTTTATATATTAGCTTATCTTGACATTTCTGAAGTCAAGATAATTGCCTTTTTTTTTTTTTTTTTTAATATAAGTCTCAATTCAAAAGAATGCCATTTTTAAAGGATTTTACAGGCAACCTATGAGACTCCTCTTTGGGATGGAAAGATCATCTCTCAAAATCCAAGAACAATACAAACCATACATTGCACAGCCACTATTTTATATTTACTGTATATTTTATTCCCTTTGTTTTCTTCTAATTCGCAAACCAGATCTGACAGCTAAGGCTTTTGTTGGTACCTGTTTCCCACTTCTGGCATGTACAGCATCTAATCTGTTTGTTGGTTTGAATAATTTACAAAAATGCACAGACTAGATCTGAGAGCAAAACATTTCTGTAAGGTCGCTGACAGGAAAGAATAGGATGAGATTTCCTCTTTGATCCAACCACTTTTCTGTCTAGTGGTTCACTGCCATGACTCTTCACTTTTGTTTGATTTCTTAATTTGTGTGCAAAGTTCAAAGCAGTGATAATCTTTCCAAAACAGGGAGCTGGGATCTCAGAGGCTTCAAAACTGTGTAAATATCTGTGCAGACAACATCAATATTTAGCACTCCAAAACCTCAGAACAAGCAGATTTCAGACAAAAGCAAGTGTTGTGACAATGGAGAAACAAAGGAAGCAAATCTCTGAAGTCAGTACCAGCATTCTGAACCCAGCACCCACTCCCTGCCATAGCATTGCAGTGTTACTCAAACAGCACAAGAGGAACATAAAACTATCACCCGTTTCTTTTTCAAGGAGGCTGGAAATCTCAGAGCAATGGGAAGGCAAGAGTAATATTCCAGAAGTATCCTGGAATATAACTTCATCTGAGTCACCATCTGACAACTAACCTGGCGCCACAGTTCACTACCCTACCGTAGGCTGTGGGGCTGTATGGGCATGTGTGGATAGAACATTCCAGCAAAAACTGCAACAGCTTCTTAGACAACCCTAAAAAACCCACCCCGTTCTGTCTCGTGACCACCTGGTGTTGAAGTGCAAGGTTGCAGACTTACATGCTCCCACCTTTACCCAGGGGGGAGGACAGTGGCCAAGGACCCTGCTGTGGCACCTGGCGGCATGGTGCCCAGAGCACACTGGCACTGCCACAGTGCCACCACAGCCTGCCCTGCAGCTCCCAAGCCCTACTTCTTGCAGGGAACAGGGAGAGCAGCTGTTGCAGTATCTATGCCTCTTCTACAGGGTCAGACACCAACTGTCCCACTGCTACTGCCCATCATACACATCCCTTGGGTAGGTACCCTGTATTTTTCCCTCGATCCAACTTAAGGACTAAGTTGTGACACCTTTGCTTACAGTAGGCAGTGCCAGTTAACTCAGTGAGTGGAGAAAAGTGTGGGAAGCAGCACAGGGTGGGTACCATGAAGAAAGTAATAATTTGCTGCAGGCTCTGTTGAAGTAAGATTGCTGCCTTGTACTTGTCAACAGACTAATAGGTTGGATGGACCTTCACACTGCAGTAATACTCCAGTAAGTGATAAAACCTTCATATAGCACATTTGTGGAGTCTCCATCTCTGGAGACACTTAAGAGCCGCCTGAATCTGTTCCTGGGTGACTTGGTCTAGGTGATCCTGCTCAGGGAGGGGGGTTGGACTAGATGATCTTCTAGGTCCCTTCCAACCCCTAATATCTGTGAATCTGTGAATTTGATTCATACCAGCACTATACTGCTCAGTGTGCCTGCTATACTGTTAGGAATTAAAGCATGGGTGTTACTAGGAAGGTGATCTGCCTGTGAAAAAACATTTTTAAAAAAACAGTCAATAATGAATACCCAGCTACATAAGTATATTTATCTATGAGCAAATTCCTTGGAATTAAAATGAGTCTTAAGTCATAATCCTTCATCAAGCCAGGCACCCACCCAACTCACACAAGGAAGGTGGGCTGCCTCAAAGTGAGGTTGAGGATACAACATCAAAAATTAGACTTGCATTCTACTCCTAAAAGTGGGAGACAATGATTCACCTTCTACCATGGAAAGTAGCCTGAAATCTAGAAAGGGTATCATTTGATTAGTCTAGAATGGCCTAAAAAGTAGTTGTTCTGACGGGTGAGTGAACCAGAGCTGACTCCAGGCTGGCAGATGCTCACATCTCAAAGGTAAACCACCACCTTTCAGCAGGATTATTTCAAACAGCATTTAGGATCAAGGCACAAGCAATGTAAAACTTGTCTGTGGAAGCAGAGTGCTGGGGAGAATAATCAGCTGCTGGGCCTGCATCATTGCTGGGATGATGATGCTCTGATGATCAGAGCTGGCCAGGGTGATGCTGAGCAGGGAGGAAAGGGCTCCTTGTCCTGCCTGCTCCCCTCAGCCAGGTTCAACAAGGCTTCTCCCCATCTCCCTGCCTATCTTGGCCCACTTACACTGTGAGTCTCTCCCATGCAGCTGGTCCTGGACACTGGGGCAGCTAATGCCACTGCACTACCTCGAGGTGACTCCTTCCCCAAAGCTTTCCTGCTTTAGACAGGACAAACTGAACCCTGCCCAATCCTGAAACCAGATGGTATTACATGATGCAAATGAAACTTCCCAGCTGGGAGGTTAAATGCTCAACTGTCAAATCCTCCTAGGGCTTTCCTGCAAATGTAGCACTGCTCTCCTGGAACCAGGTTACTCCTAGTTGCCACTTGAAATTTGAAAGCAGCCTTGCTTCACTGAGGCTCAGTCCTTCTTCAGAAAACTTTTATAACCACAGGTATAACATGATGTATGATTGCATTACAATAAAATAGAATCTAAGTGTTCCAACATTGCATAGGGCATTATTTTTCCTTACAGCACAGTTTTTTCCTCCTCCTGGGCTACTGACTGCAATAATTAACATGGCAAACCCTGGGGACTTTCACATCCCACGCTATAGCGGTTCTTTAGCTTCTGTATGACCAGTCAAGTGCTTAAGCATGAAGGAAATCTGTACTAGCCTATGGTCTCCTCTTTTTCTGGCTTAGGCTATAAAGAGAATAAACAACTCTTTCACACACCATTTTTTTTATCCATCCCCACTTCACACATTTGAGGAATAAAAAAATCACAACCATTTCAGATGTGGAAAGCAAATTAAACAGAAGTTCATAGCACATTCACTGGACCCACAGGAACCACATGGGTCGTATATACTTTTAAATATATGTGTTAAAAAGCCCAGATAAATAGTGAACACTGCATCTATCAAAAAATATGGACTCAGTGAGGTAGAATGATCTGGGTATAAGGCAGAAAGGAGCATTTTACAGAGTAAAATATATTATTTCCAGAAGAAATTTAATTCGAAACTTAGAATTCTTGACAATGCCACTGCTGTTCAGTGTTTCCATAAATCATGTAGTTTACTGTGTTTGCAGTTTACAACCATGATGTCTGTGACCGAGTATCACAGCTTTAGCCAGGACCACTACCCAAGGGTGTGAATGGCTTCTGAATTTTTATTGGTTTTGTCATAATTTAAAGCAAATCCATAATACAGAGTAAATTTTTAAAAGGAGAAAATATGGCATATTACTGAAGTGGAACACTAACACTGAATTTAAATTACATATAAATTGTCTCATCAAAGAGTAGGCCATTCATCATATCAAAATTCCCTCAACTAAAAATAGTAGTAATTAGGCAAAGGTTATTAGCACATCACAGGAGAAAGGATATCGGTCTTATAAATACCAGCTCTGCTTATGCTAACAATAATGCCAGTAGCTATATATAATATGCAAGTCAGTATTGCATCTGACTTGCATTTAAATTTCAGGGCATGCTATATTGGGAGAAGCTGGCTTATTTCAGTCAGAGGTTAAGCTCAATAGTAAATCTTTCCCTATTATGGTGTGTTTAAGCTGTCCTCAAATGGTATACCTCAGGCCTGCTGAGGTTCCATCAATTGATAATGTAATATCATGTCTTAATTTTTCATTTATGAACTCTTTCAGCTTTAACGAATCATAGACAGTTGGACTTGATCTTA
>VYZU01000431.1:0-17247 GCA_013401355.1 Ceyx cyanopectus | reverse complement strand
GAGAGGGGGTGTGTGTGTCAGGAGTGTCAGCAGTGCGACCAGCCCGTGTTTGGTGGTGCATTCTGAGGTGTTTTTCTGTAGGTTATGCATTGGCTGCTGCTTCCAGGTGGGCTCTGGAGGGACCCCTGGTTCAGTCAGCTGGGGGTTTGGAGGAGCTGAGTGCTCTGAGGTGAGTCCAGGTGATACAGGGATGGTCCTGGGGCTGCTAAACCCTGGTGTGCAGGTCACAGCCACTCTCCCACCTCCTTTGTATGGCCTGGAGGGCAAACCAGAGGGACACAACAAACCCTTCCCACGCTGCTGGGTTTGCGGAATCTAAACCTTTCCGTTTCCTGCGAGGTTTAATTTCCATCCTTGAAGTTTTGTTTGGGTTTTAAACCAAGATTTTAATTGGAAGCTTTATAAGGTTTGTTTCAAAAGCTGTTATTGCTTTTTTAAATTACAAGTGTTCTTCCTGTAGCCTTTGGAAAACACAATATTTCTGCGAAGGTTTTTGGAAAGCATCTCAAAGCAAATTTTGATTAAAGCTTAAGAACTGAAACATGTGCAAAGTGTGCTGTGATGGGCAGGCTCCCCAGAGTCATCTGTCTTTATGAAAAATGCAAGTGTGTTCATTTACACCCATTGCCCCCCGAGGCACAGACCTCTCCTGGGGAGAGAGGAGAGGCCCCTCCTGAGGTTTTGCTGAGCAGATGATGGAGTCTGACCACAGATTTATCTCCTTTACCCCCCGTTTTAAAGCTGCTCGTCACCCTGTCCTGTGTCGACTGCCTTGCAGAACACAAATGCAGTGCCAGAGCCCTTCAGAAGAACCTGCTGCCAGGTCCCTGCGCCTGCTGCTGGGTAGTTCCTTCCCGTTCCAGTCTCAAGATGTGGCACTGATCAAGCAGCAGATTCCTGGGGGGAAATTAAGCCTTCAGAAGACACAATAATTTAGATAATCGGTAATTGTGTGTGTGTGAGAACATGAGGAACACAGAGTGTTCATTCACCGCCAATTCCTCCAGGACCCTGCTACAGAAGCAGATTAATTCTTACGAAACAAAGGTTCTATTTTCATGTAAATATCCCTCAGTAATAAAATACCAAGGGACTGGAAATGACAGTAAGATGAGTGCTGCAGGAGCAGAGCTTCCCAGTCAGCGTTTCCCACTGAGCCCGGGCAGGCTGCACCGTGCTGGCAGCGGGCTCTGCACGGGCAACTGACCAGCTGCTGGTGCTGCTGCTTTCTGAGGTACAGCATCATTCGGGGGGTCCAGACCCTTGGGAACACCCAGTCCAACCATCAGCCCTGCTCTTCAGAGTTTACCCCTAAACCATGCCCCTCAAAACCACATCCAAACGACCGTTAAACACCCCCAGGGCTGGGGACTCAACCCCCTTCCTTGGGCAGTCTGTGCGGGGTCTGGCTGCTCCTCTTCCATAGAGCCCAGTCTGCCCCTCCCCTGGAGCAGCTGAACCCATCCCCTCTGCTTCTGGCACTAACAACCTGTGAGCAGAGCCCAGCACCAACTGTGGCTCCTCCAGCCCTGCACAGTCCCAGTCCTGACTTGGGCATGTTGGGGGTTCCCCGGAGCTGCCCCCTTGGTGCAGGTGTGGGCACAGAGCCACGCTGCCAGTGGGTGGGATAACGATGCTTTCTGATGGGGTGCACCCCAATTGCACACAGTTTATTTCTGAGGGGAAGTAGTTATTTTTGGTATTGTTTTTCCTGCTTTGCTCACTGAAATAGAGCCAATCCATAGAGGTCTTCCACGAAGGATTAGCTGTCCTGGCTCTCGAGATGCCTGACCCCGTGTGTCTGTCCTGCCTGACCCCGTGTGTCTGTCCTGCCTGACCCCGTGTGTCTGTCTGCACACGAGGTCCAGTCACCTGTTCTCCTTGGCTGTTCCAGGCCTGTTGCTCGGGCTGCTGGGTGTCGTGCCGGGCTGTTGCAACATTAATCAAGGTGTTTTCTCATGTATCTTGGGCCTTACAAGCATGGTTTTAAACAGTAGATGAAGCTAAATTAATCAATGTATTAATTACCAAAAATGACTTAGCCTTGGAGGCTGAAGTAGGAATATGCGAGGGAGAAACCTAAATGCCAAAATTAAAATGCCAATTAATTTTTACAAATAATGGATAATTACAGGGCTTTTTTCATGTTCATATTAAATTGTAAGGAATTATTAGATATTTAACTGACATTTATCCAGATAGCCCACAGCAAGTTAGGTAGCAGTTACATGCTGTAATAAATGTCAGCATTTAAAAATTAATTGCTGTGCTATCTAACTTGCTGTGGGCTGCCTCGTTAAATATTAATGGGATGTCTAAAAATATGTTATGAGCTGAAAGGATTATTTGGATACGGGATGGCAGAGCGGGGAGGCCCAGCAGGGAGAGCCGTGGCTGAGCATCAGCAGCTCCCAGGGACCACTCCCTGGCACCAGGGGACGTGTACCCAGCAGGACCATGTGTGGAGGGGCCACCCTGGGGCTGGGCAGCCCCTGCTCTGCTGCCAGAGCATCCCACAGCTGCCCTGAGAGGTGCTGAAGGGAGCCAGTCCTTGCAGAGATCTGCCAGCTGCTCTCCAAGTCGGTTTTCTGCCCTGGAGACGGGAGTGGGGGAGCCTGGAGACCCCGCTGCTGCATGGAGAGCAGCACTGCCTGCATCCGACCACAGCCCGGCCAGGGCTCTGCACACACCCTGCTTCTGGTGCCTGCAGACTGGGATTCTGGGCAAGGAAAAAACAAACAGAAGCTAGGACCTGTTCTGTCTGTTGTACCCTCTTCAGGGACTTTGGCAGCCAACTGACCATAGTTTGTCTGCCCAGACGCTGCTCCCCATCTCCGGGGTGTAGCTGCCCTCACAGTGGGGCTGGGGAGGAGGTGGTTTAATCGTGACCCTGGTCAGTCTCACGTGGAGATAATGCATGGTGGGGAAGGGTACAGAGTGAGGGAGTCCTGCCCAGAGGAGTGCTGGCATTATTCTTTATTTTGAGGTATTATTCTGTATTTTTAGTGCTTTGCAGAGCACCCGTGAGCTGTGCTGGGGGTTCAACACTGCAGCTCGGTGCTGCGCCGGGAGGGAAAAGTCTTTTTCAGCTCAGTGATACCAACTGAAGGGATATTTTTGTTCTAACTCAATCTCCCCCTATGAATAATGCATGCTGCTCTCCCAGAAACCCGGGGTAATCGGAAATACACTGTGTCCATGACAAACACACTGCACATTACTGTAATAGAGCTTAAAGACCATTCCCGTTGACTCTTACTATTTAAAGCTAAGAAATGTGCAATGTGTTTTCCCAGTCAGGCACCACTTTAACTCTAATGCTTTGCTGCTCCCCATCCACTAATAGCGTTTGGAGCCAGCTCTGCCTTTGCACACAGGGGGAAGGATGCACATTCCAGCTGTGGGATGGGTTATTCCCGTGGCTGCAGTGTCTGGAGCAACAAGCACAGATGCCTTGTGGGCATTCCCTGGTGAGCTCCTCCACAAACACTCACTGACATCAGTTCTGCAGCCAAGGAAACCCCTGTCCCCCAGTCCCCTGCTCAGCCAGGGGGTGATGTGAGGATCTCTCCCCAGATGTGCCCCGCACGTGGGCTGCTCAGCCAGGCAGGGTGGGCCGATGAGCTGCGTCTTCTCTGCCTCTTTTGCATCTCTTGTTTTTGTGGCCTCAGACAAACTCCACCACGATGTGGGTTTTTTGGTCGGCTGACGTGTGAAGCAGGTCTGTGTGGGTTTGAGAGGTGCCATCTCCGAGGCAGAAATGATGGGTTTGCTGCAGAAGCATTTGCGTGAATCTTTTGCCTGCCTTGTGCAGGAGCAGCCTGCGTGTCGTCCTGCACAGTTTGTCCTTCCCAGGCTCCATCTGTTCCCAGATGCTCTGAAATACCCATATGAAGCAGGATCTCCTCTGTAAATGCTGAGCCTGGTGTGATGTTTCTCTAGCAGGTGACTTCTCGATTCAACAGAAAATAAGAGAATTGATTTTTAAGATGCTTTGGAGGACTTCCCACCCTCTTTCCCTAAGCAGGCCAAGGAATGCGATTTCATTCATCTTGTACTTGCTTCAAAGCACCATTTACCACTGAAGGATTGAGCAAATATAATTTAAGGTTCCACTGTGCATGTGACAGATTTAATTAGTGTACACGGGAGCTCAAAGTTGTTCAGAAAGTATTTGTTTGCATAAAAATAGGCTATGTCTGCAGTTTAAACTGGAATAAAGTACTGCAGTTATGAAGAATTTAATGAGTTGTTGCGTAATGTACTTTATAAACACCATCCTGGATGGGAAATTGTATTAGGAAATAAAAACTAGGTTAGTAAACCCAACCAAATCCAGCCTTTTGTGTCCCCTTGCTTCCAGCAGCTGCAGGGCCTCGTTAGTGCCCTCCAGTTCATTGGAATGGGAATCGTGTGGGCAGTGGCTGTCCCAGAGCTGGACTGGGAATCCCTCACACTCCTCTGGAATCCCTCACACTCCTCTGGAAATCCCTCACACTCCTCTGGAATCCCTCACTCCTCACCTGGCTGTTGGCTGGAGCATCACCCCGGGCAGCTGTGGGTCCACCCATTTCATCCTGCTGCAGCTGACATTGCAGGGAATGTGTCCCTGACTCAGTTATTTGCTAGGAGACCAGGGCTCTGTGTTCAGCCCTGCCCTGCTGCCCGGCAGCCCCAGCGGGGAGGGCAGTTCCAGAGCTGCTGGAGCTGTGGCAGCTATGGGAGGAAAGGCTGTGAAAACAAAGAGTGTATTAATTCACTTCTTCATGGGCAGGCTCATCCTTTCCTACTTGGGAACTTCAGTTGTTACCGAGTACCTCTGGAGGTCACTCTAACAAAGACAAAAATGCAGATGCTGGAAATTGGTTTAAGGTTTTTATTTGGCTGTTTGCTCTCTAAATGATTTTCTGCATTACAGCACATGCATGTGTGGAATCTGATCAATTCCTACAGGTGTTTTGTTTTCTGCATGGGAAGTTCTTGATCCTTCAGTCCATTGTCCTGATTAACTGCAGCAGCTCTCACCCGCTGTGGCTGCCCAGTTAGGAGATTTCCCCACTGCTCAGCAATGAAAGGAAACTGGGAAAAGTCTTAAGGCAGTTTAACTCGAGGCAGCACCTCACCACACCTCCAGTGCCACCCCACCACACCTCCAGCACGTAGCCTTGGCCACTAAGTACCAACAGGTCCTTTTTCACAGAGCAGGGAGGTGCTGACAAACTGCAGTGCAATTTAACAGCTGCTAATTGTCTTTTAGCAGTATGCAGTAAGCCAAGAAGGGGCTGTTTCTTCAGCATTTAGTCTCCAACATTTCTTTATGCTCAGAGGGGTCCGAAGGAGCCACCCCGTGCACATTGACCAGATGTCAACACTGTTCTTCAGAACAGACTCAGACCTGCATTTTATTGACACTGCTCCTGGAGCTTTGGCATAACTGTATTTTGCAAGCTGCCCTTTTACCCTCAGTGGGCTGCAGCAGAACAGCAGCTGCTCCCCATTCAGCACTCATGGAAACACGTTGCTCCACGCAGAGCTGGTTGTCCAAGGCCTGCATATTGATTCTCACTGAGAGATGTGCACCTTCTGTTTGGATTCTCTGCTGTCTAATGAGGCGTGGGCTCTGACTTGCAGCCTGGAGCTTTCAGACTTCCCTCCCAATTCTGTCCTCCTTCAAAAGGCATTATTTCTCCTGGAAAGCCCCAGAATAAGGATTTTTCATTCTATTGATATGCAGCATGACCTTCAACTCTAAACACCCTAAAATGAAGTTTGTCTGGACTTTCCAGTTGATGCAACTAGACTGCAGCACAAAGCCTGAAGGCTCCTCATGCTCTGAAGCTGGTGCTCTCGGGTTGTAGATCACCTGAAAAGTACAATGCCTGCTCCCTGGTATGTCAGCATATAGACACTATTTTTGTTTGATGGCTCAGCTTGACTTTTCAATGACTGAAATTTACATCCTGGGTTTTCAATCACCTAAGTTAGTTCTTAGCAGAACTTCAGATGCCTTTGATCTCTGCCCACAGGTTAACTGCTTTGAGGAGTCTCAAAATTGTTGGTATAGTTAAACAGACAACATTTTTCTTTTGATTAGACACCCAGGCTGGTGCAACTGTCTGCTTTTCAGAGTTATCTGAGCAGCTTTCTCAAGTGCTGAAAGTTTACCCTTGAATATGACAGGTATAAAACATGTTCTCTGTGTCTGCGCATCTCAGTCGAGTGATTGATCTGCTCCCTTCGTGTGAGCTCCAGTTTGTCACCCTGGCACTCGCAGCTGAGCTGTGTGCTCTGCAGTGGGGGGTAGCCAAGGACGCTCCCGGGCTGGGGCAATCACCACGGGAAACCTCATTTGCAATCCATGAATTTGGCTGGTGAGCCAATAAGCAGAGTGTCCGTAACAGAAATTGTTTTCGAGGACAACAAGCAAAGGAAATGCTCTTGCAGCCCAAGCCACCTTCAGCATCTTCTCTTCAGTCAGTGTTATCTCTGCAGAGGTTAAAAACCTCTGCTTGTATTACTGCAATAAATCAGGAAGGACATGCAGTAAATACAGGACCAACGTGGTGTAATTACAGGAGCTGTTGTGTGTTTTATCCTTGAATTAATTTTTAAAAATTAATGCGGAAATGATGAAGATTCATTGCAGGAGTGGGACAGAGCATGGCCTGTGCATTCATTTTGTTTGGGACAGTGCTGATGCCTGATGAGAGCAGGAGGAGAGCAAGGCTCTGTCAATTAGTCCCGTCAGTGCTAAGTGAACTGCTGCCAGCAGCTCTCCTGGCAGAATCACCATGGGCAGGAGGTGATGCTGGGAGAGACCCTCCTGCTGCTGCCTCCTGCGGTGTTCTCTGGGTGCTCTGGGAAGTGCTGTGGTGCAGGGTCAAGCAGGGTGACCCCTGGGGCTGAGTGGGCAGTGTGGGGGGCTCTGGGCTGGCTGAGCTGAGCAGCAGAGTCCACAGTTAGCTTTGCCACCAGCAGTGCCCCCGTGGCACCCAACCAGACACCTCGTCTGCAGGTTTTCTGTCTCTTGCTCATTCCCCCAGATGCTGCTGTTAGCTCTGGTGCCTGGTTAGTGACCTCACCTACTGAACTCCAGGGCCTGAGCAGCCCTAGAGCCTCCTTTAGGAGCCAGGGTGCAGGGCGACCAGCTTGTGTTCAGACTGGCTGCCTTGGTCTGCCTCGTAGTCAGCACCTGCTGGAAAGGTGAAAACCCCCCTCAGTAAGAGTGAAACCCTGGTCTGCAAAGTTAAGAAATGGTCAATAGCAGTTAAAACTAAGAAATGGTCAATAGCAGTTAAAACTGGAACAGGATGGTGTTTTTCTGTGGCTTTTGAAAATGATTTATTTGGGAAGGACTGTTTAGAGAGGAACAAAACCTATGGTGTGGGAATGGAAACAGTTTGTACCCGGGCTCCTGTGACCCAGAGCTGGTAGGGGCAGCGTGTCCTCCCACAGTCCCACCCTGCAGGGCTGTGGCATCACTCAGGGCTGGTGCCACAGCAGCAGGTGGCATCCAGGTGGCACCCAGGTGTCACTGAGCTGCCAGGGGCTCGGCAGAGCCGTGGCTGCCAGGTGAGGGTGGGGAAAAATGAGATATTGGAAGCTTGAGTGGCAGCTGTCCGAGGTGCAGCGGAGACCAAGCTCTGCTTAATTTGCCTCGAGAGATGAGAAATTCCTTGGTGACATTTAGTTCTATCTCCAGAGGTGGTAGAGGTTAGGTTTGCTGGAGACCACTTCTCTGAAGTGCCACAGAGAAAGTATTCAGTTTTCTTTTCTCCCGAGAGACTCCGGGCATCCTGTTGAAATACCAAGGAGAGGGAAGTAGAAAGACATAAAAAGGTCGTTAGCAATGTTTAAGAAGGTGGCATTCAGCGGGGGCAGAGGCCTGGTGTCAGATGCAGTGCTGGCCTCTGCACTAACTGTGGTGTGTCAATACCACCAGGGATGTTTGGGGTATTTTGTTTAGAGGCTCTCTTGGGGCAATGTTGCAGTTCTCATTTGTCAGCAAACTTCACCGAGGGCTGTTTGCTGCTTACAAGCCAGGGTGCAGCAGGTCCCTGCTGGAGGAGACAGCTCTGTGACGTGGACAGAGCTGCACACGCTGGTGGGTGCATCTCCAGTGCCCCTGGGGTGAACCCCTGGAGACAGGAGGATTGTCTTCACTAGTGGCTGGGCGGTGTTCCCAGAAACACAGGGGCAGAGGGGTCACCCTGCCAGGCTGGGGAAGGTGCTGAGGTGCAGATCTGTGTCCCAAGGGGCCGTCCTCACACCCAGCCCAGATGTGGGGGCTCCCCCTCTGCTCCCGACCGCCTCCTGGACAGCAGAAGGCTGGAGCTGCTGGAGTGGAGATGTGTTCCTGGGTTTGTTTGTTTGCTCCACTGACCTTCCTGCTGAACCAGCGGGTGGGTGGCTCTTTGGAAAGAGCAGATATTAAAAGAAACTTAATTTTCTTTCTCAAATTACTACTTGAGTGCAAACACCCCCACAATCTACCCCCGAATCAAAGCTCTGTGTCAAGGGAGGAACATTCCTGTGTGGGATTATTCCCTGGAGCTGCTGTGTGGCTGGCTGAGAGGAAAGCTTGTTAAGAGGATTTTCCCCGTGCTCCTCCAGCTCCCCTCGTTGCCCCGTTTGATGCGGGCAGATCTGGCACAAAGACAAGTGCCAGTGTCTGCTGGAATAATGAATTACATTCCTGCCACGGAGCTTGTTTCACCTTGTGATGTGCATGTTTAATTATTTGACAGGCTTTGATAGAAAGGACGACATTTAAGTGTCTGTGTATTCACAGCATATGGTTCAATGAGCTGATCTTCCCGTATTCATGCCTTATAAATGGCTTTGAATGCGCATCTAACGAGGGGCTGCGTTGTGATAGGGTAGGTAGAGCAAAAGGAGAATGCTTCAATTGGCATCTAAAAGGCATCGGTTTCTGTATGGGATGACAGTGTGAAAGTGCCTCTTAGAATAATCCATGGAAAATGCAGGAGATGAGTTAAATGTGAACCCAGGAGGAAGGTCTTGAAGATTGTGCTCGCAGCAAAAATCTGATCAATGGAGAACAGAAAGCGAAACAATGGCAGAGCCACCAGCTAAGTAGGTCAGCAGTTAACGAGACGGGGACTGGAGCAGAGAGGAGAATTTAATCTTTAAACACCAAATCCTGGGTTTGCTCGGAATCAGCCGTCTGTATAAATTTAGCAGCTGGCCAAATAAGATTAAAATATTTTTATTTTGTTCTCTTGTTTGCGGCTTTTATTCTATTCACTTAGCCAACGCCTTGGTAACTTTTAATGCAGAGGTGCTGGTGATGCGGCGTGGACAGGAGTGCAGCTGCCCGGCCAGCCTGGCTGTGTCTGCAGCACGGCTGCCTGCATGGAGACGAGCTCTGTGTCCCACAAAAACGTGTGTGAAAAGCAGAAAATAGAGAACCACTGATGTATGTGGCTGTGCTATCAGCTTAATTGGTGTATCCCTTACACAGATGGAGGGGTGCTCAGAGGATGAGGAGGTGACACGGTTCAGGTCGGTGCCTCCCTGACACGCGTGCTCTGCGAGCAGCCAGGGTTTGGACACCCTGCTCTCTCTCTGGGAGCAGCTCTGCTTTCACTTGAACCCCAGTTAATATCCTTCTGGGGCTGTAATTAGTATTTTATCTCACTGATTAGTGGAGAGAGATCTGTAAGACATATCATAAAGTCATTTAGCAATAAACCACTGTGTAATAAGTGTCTTTGTCATATTTTTAATACTGACACAAAGAACTTACTCTTCCTTCTCAGATGCCAAGGCTGGATTCATGCTAATGTGGGGGAAATTAATTGCAGCCAGTCCAGCCAGTCTGCTCTCTGGTGGTCCCTGAGCTGGCTGCAGCTGAGGGTCAGTCGGGGAAGTGCTGAACCCCTAGTGTGGTGCCAGCCCCACTGTTCTCTCAGCTGTGCTTGTGCAAAAACACCCGCTGACTTTCCTGCCTNTCTTTAAACACCAAATCCTGGGTTTGCTCGGAATCAGCCGTCTGTATAAATTTAGCAGCTGGCCAAATAAGATTAAAATATTTTTATTTTGTTCTCTTGTTTGCGGCTTTTATTCTATTCACTTAGCCAACGCCTTGGTAACTTTTAATGCAGAGGTGCTGGTGATGCGGCGTGGACAGGAGTGCAGCTGCCCGGCCAGCCTGGCTGTGTCTGCAGCACGGCTGCCTGCATGGAGACGAGCTCTGTGTCCCACAAAAACGTGTGTGAAAAGCAGAAAATAGAGAACCACTGATGTATGTGGCTGTGCTATCAGCTTAATTGGTGTATCCCTTACACAGATGGAGGGGTGCTCAGAGGATGAGGAGGTGACACGGTTCAGGTCGGTGCCTCCCTGACACGCGTGCTCTGCGAGCAGCCAGGGTTTGGACACCCTGCTCTCTCTCTGGGAGCAGCTCTGCTTTCACTTGAACCCCAGTTAATATCCTTCTGGGGCTGTAATTAGTATTTTATCTCACTGATTAGTGGAGAGAGATCTGTAAGACATATCATAAAGTCATTTAGCAATAAACCACTGTGTAATAAGTGTCTTTGTCATATTTTTAATACTGACACAAAGAACTTACTCTTCCTTCTCAGATGCCAAGGCTGGATTCATGCTAATGTGGGGGAAATTAATTGCAGCCAGTCCAGCCAGTCTGCTCTCTGGTGGTCCCTGAGCTGGCTGCAGCTGAGGGTCAGTCGGGGAAGTGCTGAACCCCTAGTGTGGTGCCAGCCCCACTGTTCTCTCAGCTGTGCTTGTGCAAAAACACCCGCTGACTTTCCTGCCTGGGACTCTTCACAGGGACGATCTTGCCTATGGTATTATTTTGAGCTGTATGTGCCAGTTGGCCAAGGGTCTGAAGCAGCCCCTCAGCCAGGAGACCGGGCAGCAGGACTAGGAGCAGCCAGGGAAGGGGCCTTGCTGCCCACCCAGCCCCGAGAACAGCTGCTGGGTGCCCCCTGCACTGAGTGGGAGATGCTCTTCTTCTGGCCTTCTGAATGTCTGCTGATTTTCCTGGTCCTGAGCTGGGCTGCACCAGCCCCTCTTAACCAGAAGATGCCCACGTGTAGCTGTGCACTGATTTAATCTGAACAGCTCTTTGGGTTGCTGGGTTCTAAATTACAGCTGGTGCTGAGGTGAAATTCTTGTGCTTGGCTGTCTGCATTATCCAGACCAGCTTGTTCTTGTGAGGTTTTAAAAGCATCCTGGAGATGAGCACCAATTCTAGACGGTGAAAGGTTATTTAACTAGTAATAAAACGTTCTGTTGGAAAAAACAAACATTTGAAGAGAGATTTGAACCCTCACCAAGCTTTGATAGCAGCTGGCAAAGGAGAGTTACCTGGAGCAGGAAGGGAATCTTTCAGACAGGAGTGGAGTTATTTTTGTGGAACATTCCAAACAGTTTTGTGTACGAACAGCTTCTCATTTGCACCTTCCCAGTGAAAGCCTGTCCTGCACTGGCCAGTCCACGGTGGCAGTGCCAGCTCTCTGGAGGGCCAGGCTGCCTCCAGTGCAGCTCTCCTGAGCCTGGCTGGGTGCTGCCTGGCCCCTGGGGGACCACACTGTGTCTGCATCCCCTCCTGCCAGGATGTGCTCCTGGGCGTTGGTTTAACATAGTGACACGCGTGTGTGTTTTAGAGATGGTGTGAGTTTGGGATTAGTGAAGAATGGGAGTTCCAGGCTGCTTTAGATGCCAGCTCTTATTAATATTTATAAAAAAGATTACATATTAATACGTTCTTAACCTATAAGATGTGGTACCATCTGATTTAGTAGATGTATTGTTTTTGGAACACCATTGTGACTGTGAGGATGTTCTCCTCTGTCCTTAGAGTTGCAAGAGTAATCGTTTGGATTTATCCTCCCAGTGTTTATACAAGTTGGGGTTGTTTTTTTTTAATCTTTTTAATTACCTTGCCATCCTATCGATAGAAGGCTGCGGGTGATGCAGTTCCAGCTGCAAGGAAGTGAGATGCCTTTTCACGAAAGAAAAAGAAGCTTCTATTTATTGAGTCCTTTGGAAAGCATCTGTTTTAAAAATAAAGTAACTAGGGTCTGCAGCTCTTTGTCGCCCTTTCCCCGTGTGTTTGAACCGGTGTTTGGCTCAGCTCCATTACTCTCCTTCCCCTGCAGTAATTGGGATGCCATATTTTTTTTTGAAATCTTTTTAGCATTCCTCATTTCCAAGTTAATTTGCTTTCAGAACAACCCAATTAGAGGTGAATCACTCTCTGTATGTGCAATTCTGCACTAATTGCTTTATTTGATCATTTTATATTTATAAGGTGAATGCCTTATTTTCTTTAGAGGGGAGCTATCATTGCCTCCCACCTCTGGCATCTCAAGGTCTCTGTGCTCTGTGGCTGTTAGCAATAAGGAGCAACGCTCCTGCTCTGTGTCTGCAGTTGCCCAGCGCTGGCAGGCAGGGCAGGGAGGCTGTGGAGGGCTCAGCAGACCAGCTGCACTGAGCTGTGCTCGTCCTCGGACAGCAGATCCTGCTGGGCTACCTGCTGGTAACGCCCAGAAGAGGACAGAGATGCTCAGCCGCCCAGGGTGACAGCTCTGAGTGCTCACTGTTCCCAGGCCCAGTTAATGCTCATCAGTTCTCACCCACAAATCAAAAGTGTTTGCAGTCATGGTGTTTATCAGCCCCACTCATCTCAGTTCCCCCACTCCTGGTTCTGTCTGTGGGGGGGATCGTTCTGGCCATGCCCCCACCACAGCTTCCTTCTGGTGCTATCTGCAAGGACAAGCAGTGTGCTTTCAGTCCTGGCCCAGGGAGGGAGCCAATCTAACCGACAGCTTTGAGCAGCAGCGTTAACAGCGAAGCAGAGGGTGGGTGAAAGGCAAGAGTCAGATGATGGTGGCAGGCTGCATTCCTGTGGCATTAGAAAAGTACCTATTTCCTTAAAAAATAATGCAGTAAAAGGTGATCCCTTGTCTTGAAGCCTGCAGCAAACTTTCATGGGAGAGAAAGAAAGTTGTGTTCTTTAAAATTAAATGAATAATCAGTACTTAAGTAAATTTTCTGGTGGTATTTACAAGATTGACACTTGAACTTCTGGTTTGTTTATAACTTCAGGGATACCATAGCCAAATTAGTAATATAAAAATTGCTGTCCTGTAACATTTCAAAAATGCAGGCAGCACTACCCATCTCCAGCAGAATCCCATCCAACCAGACAGCAACAAGAAAAGAAACTGGCACAAATGCAGTTAATTCTGGCTGGAAACAAGACGGAGAAACACCGTCACCTGAGTCCATGGTGATTGCCGCTGAGTGACTGTAATCTTGTCTCTCTCCTTTATTCCCTCCCTACGATCGCTGTTCTCTGGGGGTCTCAGCTATTGTTAGAGAGCAGCACTGGGCTCCTGCAGTCCCCTTTGGGAAGCTGGGGAGCTCTGTTGTGAGCAGAAGGTGCCGAGCTCCCGTGGCTCGTGGTGTTGGCCGTGTGTGTGTCAGATGAAGCTCATTCCATTGTGCATTTCCCTGCTAGTCATCACCACGGGCACCGGGGGCTCCTGGATGCTCGCAGGCCATCAAGTATTGAAATGTGCTTCCTTACCACCAGCTGTGTTTCAAATAAGAAGCTTTTGTGAGTAATTTCCAAACCCACTGGACCAAAGAGCCCAACGGTGACACCCCTGAGCCTGCAGAACTGCAAAGGGCTCGGGCAGCTCCTGTTCTTTTGTCCCTGCTGCACAGAGCAGCATCTTCAGCTGGGGAGGCTGGTCCAGAGCCCCCTCCACAGGGTATCAGCCCAGCCCCTGCTCAGCACGGAGAGCTCTGTGTGGGCACCAGCTGAGCCAGGGAGAGGGCTGAGGAGCTGGCTCAGTCCTGCCCTGCAGGACAAACAGAACCTGCCTCCTCTGGGGCCAGAACCTCGGGGCCGGGCAAGTGTCTTGGGGGGTCACAGACCCTGTGCTCTGGTGGCTTGTGGCCCAGCTCCACGCCTGGTCCCTTCCTCTGCCCTCCCGTGTGGCCACCACAATCAAGTGCAGGGGAGCGGGAGGGTGGGTGGGCAGAGCTGCTGGTCCTGCCTGGCGCTGGAGATGGGTGTCACTGTCCTGCCCTTCGTCACACAGGGCAGCTTTGTCCCAGATAGTCCTCACTGGTGCTGGGACAGTGCAAGGCCTGACAGTGATGAAGAGCATGTGCTGAGGTGTAGGACAAATTGCTGTGCTAGGAGCTTGTAACAGAGGGACAATAAACCAAATGCCACCTGGAAGGCGCAGGCAGGGCAGGTGCCCTGGCAGCTGCAGGATCAGACCTTGTGGGTGCTGCTCCCGGGGCTGCCCTGGGCCCCCACAACAGCTCCTGCATCCAGCAGGCTATAAAAATCCATGATGGGGAAAATCTGTAAGAGCATCAATCTTCATGAGCGAGGAGAGGATGGAGTAAGGGAGTCACAAGTGAGTTCTCCTGCCACTCCTGACAAATGAAGATGAATTGTGTGACACTGGCTATTTATTTATACCCTTCACTGGGCATGCATGTGGGGCTGGGCAGGAGAAGCTGCACCCTGTCCATCTGTGACCCCGAGCTGCAGAGGGCTGCTGTGGGCTGGGGTGTGGTTATTGCTGTGCAAGGTCAAAGCAGTCAGTGATATCTCCACAGGAGACTCGTTAGGGGAGAGGGAGGGCAGGGGCTGGACACAGCCCTGTGGCTGCAGGGAGGCTCTCCCTGCTGCTGGCCAGCGGGCAGGGCCAGCTCCCTGCCCTCCTGGAGCATGGAGCACAGCTCTCGGGGGAAGGTCCAGACATCCCTTCTGCAAGAAAACCTAAGCAATGGGTGGGAAAAACAAGCAGTGGGTGGGAGAGGAACCTTTTGACCGGTAACTTGTATGTGTCAGGAGGGGGTTTCTGAACCCAGCACAAGCCCTGGGCACAGCCCTGCTAGTGCTGCCCCAGCCTGTGGGCAGGGAGGCCAGGCAGAGCTTTAATTATTCCACCCAGAAGTCACCTGTCCATCACATGAGATGAGAGTGAGCAATAATAACCCTTGGTGGGTTTGCTGCTGAAATAATGAAGTCATGTTTGTGTGGATGGGAAGCATTGGGCAGATGCTTCCCATGGAAACTTGTGTCCTCTCTAAAGTGTAATGAAAATATTTCCCCCTGATTCTCCTTAGTCTGTTTGTCACTCAGGTACGTGTGTGGTTCTGCGGAGTGTCATAAAATTCTCAGCTTCCTTGGCCAAGCAAATCACAAAACTTAGAGCCACTCTCACTGCCGATGAAGAAATGGAAATAAAACAGAAATGAAGTTATTAAAACTCCCACATAATAGCAGTGGAGAACAAATGGGTGTAAACAGGCCAGCAGCAATTGTAAAAGAAGAAAGAAGAAGGAAAATCAGCCTGTCAGAAGAGACAGAGCCTGAAATAAAAATGCAGGGGAAAAGAAAAAGGTTCAGCAATTATCAAGTGTATTTACACTTTATAGACTATACGTCAGGATTATATGGCAGCTCTGAAAGGCATCAGAGCAGACTTTCTGTATCTGGTGATTTCTGGGCTGGATCTTTTTGTTTTCCTGAGGCCCACAGGCCTGGGAAGGCTGGAATCTGTGGTGCTGAGGGATGTGTGCTGCTGGAGTCAGGCACGGGGGGCTCTGCAGAGGTGTCCCGTGCAGGGCGGGGTGGGGANTGCTGAGGGATGTGTGCTGCTGGAGTCAGGCACGGGGGGCTCTGCAGAGGTGTCCCGTGCAGGGCGGGGTGGGGATGCAGTGCTGGCTGGGACACACCAGGCACTTGCATTGTGCATCTCTACACATGCAGATTTATTTCCAAATTAACCCTCAGCTCAGTGAGTCCCTCTAATCCTTTTACAAAGGCATGAAGTGCTAATCCGAGAGCTGCCTGGATGAGCCTCCACGTTCCCAGTGATGGAGTGTTATTTGTAGTGAGTGCAGGTCACACTGGGGGTGACTTCTGCTGCTCTGGAGAGGCTTCCCGGGAGAGGGCTGGTAGGAAATCTGCCTTCCACGTTGCTGCCCAAAATAGAAGGCTGTGGCAGCTGAGATCCCGTGTCCTTGGGTGGGTTACAGATGGCTTCTGCTGGGGCAGCCAGGAGCTGCTGTGCTAATGGTCTGCCCCTGGGGACCCGAGGGACGGAGCTGAGTGGCCGGGGAGGGCTGGAGCTCTCTCCCGTCACCGTGTTGATAAACTGCTATTGCTAAATTGTGCTGGGCCTAAGACAAGCCTCACGTCAGTCAGGTATGAAATCCATTACTGCCTGTCACACGCCTGGGCTAATGGAAGGAAATCCTGTTTTCTCCATTAGATTTTGGTTGGATCCCTTTATCTGCCCATTACATCTCCCGTAGCTCCTCCTGATGGAAGCAGAGAGATGCAGAATGACAAAGAGTCAGAGACAGTGACACAGACTGGGGAGCTGAGAGCCTGGAGTGCCCCTGCTCGGCCCCGTGAAGGAACATGAAGTCTGAGTTCGTTTAAAGATTTGTTTTGTGCCGTGACTGAGCCCGTGAGCTTGCTTCCTTAAAACAAAAGTGATTTTTGTTTTGCAGTGAGTTCAGCCTGTGAGTGTCGTGACAAAAACTGTTTGCTGAGCTTAGTGCAGTCAGCCCCTCTGTCTCTGTGAGAAGCACAGGCAGGGCTGCCTTAGCATTTGCTATTGTTTTATTAATTTAATCTCAGTGTTCCTGAGATTCACCCCACCGGCAGGGGAAGGAGCCCTGCTGCCCACCTACAGTGGGCAGTGCTGCCTCTCCTGCAGTCCTCTCTCTTGGAATTGAGGATTTTTGCTAATGTTTCTAGCTGGGGACTTTAAAGTTTTAGTTATTTATTATTTAATATTCCACAGACACGTGAGCTGACACCAGGCAGTATCATTTTCCTCCCGCTCCCTGTGTGCAGTCACTGGATTGGTATTAATTTCCTGCACCAGTGCCCATGGACTGGGAGATGGTTTCTGCCACCCATGAAGTCAATGGTGCTGTTCATGAGTTCAGGTAATTAAAATGGTCAGACCCCAGCTGGGCACAGGAAAGTGCATTTTCTCATGTATGTTCTCGGTGTAATGCAGCAAAAAGATGTGGATCGTGGATTGATGGAGAGTGCTGGAGAAGACCTTTAAATGCCATCACCATCTGGTCTGTGGCCGTGGGAGAGGGGCAGAGCCGAGCCCCAGAGCAGGTAGCAGAGCAGAAGCAGAGCAGAGAGGGCAGAAGGGCCCGTGCATGCCCATCTAGCAGAGGGGCTGCAGGAGCTGC
>VYZU01000408.1:0-11891 GCA_013401355.1 Ceyx cyanopectus | reverse complement strand
CATCTGAGACATGCACAGCACCCTCAATGGGTGCTGGTAGCATGCACAGCACCCAAGGTGCATACAGCACCCTCGATGCGTGCAGCATCTAGCTCGATGCCCAGCACCTAGAGAGAAGTCTGGAGCCCAGCGTGTGGGTTGCTCTTGCTCTCACTAGAGGGAAGCAGTCTCCAAGAGAAGCCAGAGAGGATCTGTCAGGGCAGCTGGAGCTTTCCAGGCCACCTGGACATCAAGCAGCTTTGGAGGAGTCTGTGCTCCCAGCCCCATGCCTATTCAGGACTTTTTATAGCAATAAAAATTACAATGGAGCAGCCAAGATGTGTGTCGCTGGCCATTTAAAAAGGGCAGCACAGGCAAAGTGGAGAATTAAGGTTTTTTGCCTTCATTTCTTCTCCAAACCAATTTGATTTGGGGTGGGTTTTAGCTGGGACATGGATATTTTTAAAGCTTCATATATTTATATGCACTTATATATGTAAAATATATAATTTTCTGTATTTATAATTGTATATATTTATAAATGTATATATTGTACCTGCTATAGAGATGTGCAGATTTTGTGTCGGCACATGCAGACAAAATTCAGTGTATTATTATCTGGAATTGAAATATAAACACCACCAATCTTAACAGGTTTTCAAGGACAAGGGAAAAATAAAATAAATTAAAAGACAGTATAATCACTATATTGAAGCATCCAGAAAAATACCTGCCAGGCTGCACAACTTATTTTTATAGCCATATAATGATGCTGTGATAGACCAGCCGGAGGGTAAAGCATCAGAAGTTACAAAGACCTGATGCAAAAGCCCTTTTTTTTAAACATTAAGCTTTGTATCCAAATACTGCATTTTTCTGAAGCTTTGGAAATTAGTTTTAAAATCGATATGGGTAGATGGTTCCACTTCCCCTCCTGCCTTAGGGAAAGAAAGAGCTTGGTGAAGGAATAAGTCAAATTTTTAAGGAAGTTTGAGAAAAAAAAAAAAGATTTTGAAACCTCTGAGTGCCTTCTCTGGGCTGATTTAGGGGAAAAAGCCGAGTTTCTGCTTTCTCAGGGTGACATTTTTGCTGCTCAGACGCTGAGATCTGGGACAAACCCCTCCCAGCATGGGTGTCTAAGATGAGCTGCTGATTTGGGTGGCCCTAGTTGTGACTCCTGGTGCCTTTAAACTGCTCCTGATGTTCTCCACATGCTTCAGCAGCCACTTTTTGCTCCAAAAATTGAGATGCTAAAATACACTCCCATTTTTCCTCCTCGGAAAAAACTCAGCCCTGGAGTGAGGTGTTAGGAGCTGACCTTATTTCACAACAGCTATTTAGCTAAGGAGACAGGAGATGGCCCAAAGCTTAACTCCAGGCAACTGGCACAGCAGAGCCTCTCTTGTCTTCCTGCTCCTTCCCTCCAGATTGGTGGTTGCCAAAAAAAGGTATCACTCGGTGCCTATTTAGCATCCTAAATATTGTGCTGCTAATTGGAGGTGAGAAAAGGGAAAACAGGATTTCATCTCAACAAGGAACTCGCATAGAATCTGTGTTTTCAGGCTCCCAAGATGTTCTAATACAATATTCACCTTTTAAGCATCCATCTGTTAGAATCACAGCTTAATATAATGTAAATTATATATAAAATTCCACGGGAGGTTCAGGTTCCAAGTCTCTGCGTTTATCTTTCTGACTGAAGATCCTATTTAATAAAGGATCTAAAAGCAGGAGGAGCTCCAGGAGGAGCTCAAGCAGGGTTTGCTCCATACCTGCATCTGGCCTTTTGTCTTCCCACCTCAAGACACCTGGTCTCTACCCAGCTCAAAGGTGTGGACCTGGAAGAGACTTTTGGAGCAAAACACAGCAAAAGAGGAAAACCAGCTTCCTCAGATGTAGTTTCTTGGCAGTTTAAGGCATTGCAGTTGAACTCGGGCTGAGACAGAGTCCTTCAGCAGCACATTCCCACCCTGTGCCTGCTCTGAGCCACCCTGGGGAGTTGATCCAGCTAAAAAAAACCCAAAAAAACAGTCATTGGTCTTTTCAGAAAGGTTATTTTTGGCAGGATCAGCTCTTTTGTGTAGGCTCCCTATATTCACATCCCTGGGATGACCAAACCCTCAAGAGATGGTTTCAGGAAGGTGCCTGACCCCCTCCAAAGCCCCAGGAGAGCCCGTGGAAGGTTTCCCTGGCAGAGCAGCCACCACCTGTGGGCTCTTCCACAGCAGCACCCCAGTATTTTTAGCAACCCCAGGCTATTATATAACAAAAAGGCCAATTTCACCCCTGCTGAACCCAACTTGAAGGAGATAGATGGTCAGAGTTTTGTTGAACCCCACAAGCTGTATTTGTCCCCTGGCTCAGCAGCGTGTCTCACAGAAAGAGGAAATGGTTTTGGGGCTTTTTTTTTTTTGCTGCTGGGGCCTTTTTTTTTGGTTGTTTTTGTTGTTTGGGGTTAGCTTTTTTTTTTTTTTCCAGAGGAATCAAGTGTAAATGAAATGCTGACATGAAGGAGCAACAGGGAAGAAGTTTTGCACCAAGAGAAAGTTTAACAGTGGCTGAGCACTTCCCACGAATGCTCTTCTGCAGGAAGGCATTGGCTTGGCTGCAGGAGATGAGCTTGGTGCATGAAATCCTTCTGCAGAGGTGTCTCCAGGTCCCCAAACAGCTTCAGAGCCACTCTGCAATTAGCCATACATGGTGTACTTGATTAACTTTAGAGGGATTGTGGTCAAAACCCCTCATGGGAGGTATCTATATAAAGGTGAGAGGCTTGTTAGCTGTCTGTGTTATGGACAGAGGGTTAAGAAAGCTTGTTTTGGGGGTGGGAGTAGCTTTGCTGTAGGCAAAAGGAGTCATTCTCCATTGGCTGTGCCTTCTGTAAGTGACATTAATGCAAAATATGAAATTTGCCTGGAAAAGATCCCTAAGAGAGCCTAACAGAATGTGTCTGCTGGGGGGGTGTTGCTCTTCAGGCAGAAAGCTAGTGAGAGATGAGTCCCAGCCTGGGAGGGATTAACTGGAAAGCCATCTGAACCCAGGTCCCTGCAGGACCCTGATAGCTGGGCTGTCTGTGACCTTCTCCTCTGCCAAAACTTGCAGCAGCCACAGATTGAGGAATTAACTCCAGATTTACTGCTTGCCATGGCCAGAGGAACAGTAAAAACACCATCCCTGGCGATGTGAACGTGTTTCTTCAGATCCCTGCTGGGGAGGGGCTTGAGGATGGGCTCTTCCAGCCAAGGGTAATGCCTCGGTGGGAAAAGGATGGACAAAGGACCAACGGGAAGGTTTTCTCAGCTCTGCCAGAGCTGCAGTTTCCTTGAGCACCAGGCTCAGAAGCAGCCTGCACTAAAAAAAAATTAAACAAAAAACCCAAACAACCAACAAAAAAAAAGCGAAAAAAACCCCCAAACAAACAACAAAACAAACCCAAAAGCTGGTTCATCTCTCCCATATAGTGAAACCACTCCGGCCATAAAAGAGCAGCAGCTCTGGGGGCCCAGGAGGCTGTGCCGCAGGTTTGACCGCCGCCAAGAGAAGGGAAAAAAAGCAAAAAAAATAAGAGAAAAGCAAGAAAAGCAGCAGCTGAGGCTGCAGAAAAATAAAGACCCGGCTCTTGCAGAAGCGACTTTCTTCGGGAGGAGGTTCTCAGGGAGGGAAGGCAGCTCAGCCACTGGGTGGCAATCGCCAGCCGGCTGCTGCACCGACCCAGCAGCCCTGGGACCTGCTGAGCATCCCTTCCCTCAGCCAACCCCCTCCCCCCGCCATGCAAATGGGGGAACATCTGCTCGTCAGGGCTTATAAAGATAGCCCTGGGCTAAGCAAATAAAGGAAGAGGGGCTCGACCGAGCTGTCTTGGAGTTCAAGCTTCTTTTTTTTCTTTAATTATGATTTTTTGTCATTTTTTTTCCCCCCCCTCAGAGCTCATTTGCCTGTGGGAGTTCACCCCGCTGCATCTCGCTCGGCTTTATCTCCTGCCCGCAGGCGCTGCCCAGCTCACGGCGCGGCGCAGGGGTGATGTCCCCACCCTGCTGGGTGGCCCTTTGATAAGGGGCACTGCCTTTTGAAAGGTCTGAGTTACCCTGGAAAGCTGCTGGATTCCTCTCCCTGGCTTCTTTGAGCGGTGCCAGGGGGGATCCCACGCACAGGAACCGGACTGTGCCCAGGAATCGGGTTTGCCCGTGGCCCGCGGGCATACTGGGAAGGGGTGGGAAAGGGGGTGGGCGGAGAGGAGGGTTCCTCTCTGAGAAGCAGCCAAAGGCGTTTGTGCAATTCCCTCTTGCTCTCTGCAGCCCGGGGTTGGGGTTAGGACTGAAGGGCTGGAAAGGAAACCTGCGGTCTGGGAGACTCGAGCCCGCTCGGGGTGGGAGCTGGAGGCGGATTCACTGAGCTTCTGCCGCAGGCTTCCTTTGCAGCCTTGGGTAAACCCCTCCACGTCCCTCGGCCTCCCTTTTCTTCTCTGTGCAACGGGGGCATCAGCACAGCTCCGTCCCGGGGAGGTGTTATGAGGACAAGGGTATATGTGAAATACCCAGAGTGCTTAAGCTGTGCCTGCAGCAAGTTGTGGGTTGTTTTTTTTTTTCACATGTACTGCAGAACAGCACCTATTTAGACGCAAAGTCCTGGTGATTCACATATACATATTCAAATGCACTAAGCACCAAACCAGCACGCAGCCCTTTGGTTGGGTTGGCCTGATCCAAGTCTCTGCTGCTGTTTTCCAAGCCCCTTGAACCACACTGCTAACAACACACTGAACACAACCAAACCACACCTTCAAACACCACCTTCCTTCATCCCTGCCTTGCTTTACCAAGACCTCGGCTCGTGCAGGCCAGGTTGGTTTTGGAGAGCCCCAAGACATTGGGTTGATGGCCATAGAGGAGACCAACCCCACCGGAGCACGGCGCCGTGCCTTGATTTGAGTGCAGCCACCTCTTCCCCTCTCTCCAAAACCACTGGCCACCGGGAAGGAGGCGATGGGATAGCATCACTGCAGTGCCAATGAGTAAGATGCTGTGGTTGCCCTCTGGTTTTGTGGGGCCAAGCACCAAGGCTTGCGATGCTGCGATAGGTCCTGGGGCTCACCGCTGTGGTCACCGCTGAAGAAATAGCTGCAGTGGTAACGGGGAGAAGAATTGCAGCGGGCGGTGGAGCAAGGAGAACCAAGGCACTGCTACTGCAGGAGAGCAAAAGGTACCTGGGCACCGGGGCAAGAGCAAAGGAAAGGGCCTGATGGAGAGGGAGAGGTGGGGTGGTGGTGTGGGACTGCCTCCAGAAGGACATGTCTCCAGCATGTCTTGGTGCTTATCCAAAACTAGTTGCCTGAGGGAAGGGGAGGAGACTGGGAGGAAAGGGTGGATGTGAGGAGGAATGGGGAGGAAAGTTGAAGAAAGGGATGAAAAGAGCATCTGCACAGCCACCTGCAAAGCATATCTCCCTTGGACTTGGATGGACTTGCTGAGGGAGCAGACACTTGTCTTGATGCTGCTAGGAGTGGCCAGTGAGGGGGGGACAGAAAACCAACTACCCGGGGCCCATTTAAGGAAGGAACTCAAGGCTGCCAGAGCCACTTCTTCTGGGAGGTGATGAACACCACCATCCTCCAGCACCGTGGCCAGGCTTGCTGTCTCATTCTGCAGGAGGCTGGGTTCACCCTCCAGGAGAGACACTCCCCATTGCAGATGGCCCCACTGCCACCCTGAGCACACAAGGCAAGGCAGAATATTGTCATCAGCTCAGTGAAGACAGCCTGTTTCTGGCTCCAAGACCAGTGCTAACTGTAAAACCATCTTGTTCTTATTGGATGAAGGTGACAAGTGAAGGATTGACATGGGTGTGTCCTTCCCAGAAGGGGTGAAGCTGATACCTCAGCTCTCCATGCTCCTGAGCACAAATAGCCTAATTCAGCTGTCCAATTTCTCAGGCTAATCATTAAACAGGAAAATGCTTTTACAGCTCACAAGGACTTTGCTTGCCGACAACATCTGCTCCCAACGCAAGGCTGCCAAAGTTTCCGGGAAAACTCCTCAGCCTTTTTTATCGTACTTACCAAGCGTTGTAATTCTAGGGCTGGTGGCACGTTTTAGATGAGCATCTCAGGAGATTAAAGTCCTGGTGTTAATCATGCCAATGGTCTAATGAGGGTTGGGTGAAAGAGATGTTCAGGCATGAATGGACTTTGCTCTGATGGTTTTCTGACATGGATATGCAGCTACTTAACCACAAGAAGCTACTGGTTGGGTAATCCCAAGACAAAAGGCCACCAGGTTGACAGGAGGTGGCTATCTCTGGTTCCTGACCAACATGGCCACCAAATCCCTCTAGTTCATCTCCAGATGTTACCGTAGGTGGTATCAGTTGGTCACAACTACAGAAATATCTGGACAGGAGGTGGTTGCTGGTCTGGTTCCTGGCCAACCTGGCCACCAGATCCTTCCAGTTCAACTCCAGGAGATGTTACCCTAGGTGGCATCAGCTGGTCGTGGTCGCAGAGATGTTTTATGGGAACCAGGAGCTCTGTGCGGCTAAGCCTCTGTGCCCATGTGGAAGTGAGGGCCGTGCTGCAGTTTCACGCAGGTGGAACCAAAAACAACAGGAGGCACCGACACCGAAAGTCCTGCCTTGGTTTCAATGGTGAACCACATGGTTTTGTTGCATTGTTTTTCTTCTCAGCCCC
The DNA here is from genome assembly GCA_013401355.1 of Ceyx cyanopectus. NCBI lineage: Eukaryota > Metazoa > Chordata > Aves > Coraciiformes > Alcedinidae > Ceyx > Ceyx cyanopectus. The sequence goes on along the minus strand of VYZU01000408.1, from coordinate 5,230 downwards.
AAAAATTACTCCGACCTGGTTATTTCCCCTGAAACCATCACGAATCGGCACTCAGCCAATCGGTGCAGGGCTTCTGGCCCAATATTCCGTTCTTCCCTTTTATGGTCATAATCTGGCCTCTCCATGGACCAAAAATCAAAAAAAAAAGGTGCGACCAGACCACGCTGAGATGCGGTCGGTTGGTCCCACATGACAGGTTGTCCCATGACCCGCTTCCATCGACACACCGCAGGACCAGAAAAGAGGAAAAAAGCTCATCAGGCAGAAGGGGATGATGCTTGTGGGCTCAAAAAAAGCAGTGTCTTGGCACGCATCTGAGATGGTGAGCCACGGAGAGCATTGGTGGATGAGTTGTCAGACAACCTCATCACTTGTACTACTGAAAACCAACTACCCGGGGCCCAGGAAAACGGTGTCGGGCACCACAGTTGGTGCTGGTTGTTGTTCTGGAAAGATTTCCAAGGCCTGGCGTTGAGTTGGACACAAGTTTATCTTGTTGTTCAACTGACATGGGAGAAAAATGCTAACAGAGAAACCTCAGTCCAGCTGAGGAAAGGTTTTCCTCCTCCCAGCCATAGTCATGGCAGCAGGTAGACACTGATTTCTGTTCATGGGTAGCAGATGACTTTTACAGACCTCAGCTTCAAAACCCTTGGGACTGCATCAATCACAATTCATGATCAAACCCTGGCCTGAGGTTTGCTTCCAAATTTACCCTGTGGGTCCTGGGTGACACACAACAGAGTTCAAACCCCACCAGCAGGTGCTAACCCAAACCTTCCCAGAATTGAAGATGTTTGGTTCTTCAGATGTTTCTTTCTGAGTTTAGCCTGATTCCCAACTAAACAAGTACACATGAGTCTTGGCTCATCTATCTCTGCTCTTGAGAGGAGGCAGACAACTAACCAGCCATAAAGGAAAACACTTGCCCACTCTGACCTTGGGCAGCCTTCCTGGGAAACCTTTAAGGAGCACTTTGGTTCTCGCCAGCAGCAAGATTTGCAACTATTTGGCCTTTTTCAAGCAGGATGGACAGTCATGAAGAAGAAGGGACCCGAACCCTCATCTTTGGTCAGTGCTATTCCACCAGGTCCTGCCATGGGTGTGTACATCTCAGTCCACCCACCAGTACTTACTGTGCAGCTGCAAGCTCTTGGCCTTCAGAAAATGCAGAATATTTCACAAGCAGAATCTCTTATTGCAATCTGTGACTGTCTTAATTCCACTCTCAGATGGAAAGAGAAACAAATTACTGGAAGAGTTGTTTTTTTTTAAAAAAGGTTGTTTAAAGCAACGTTTGGCTCCGGTCTCACCCAGTCTTTAGTCTGGGACAGGCCTGTAAGATAAATAAGCTCTCAGGGAACATGTTCATTCCCCGCACCCCAGTGTATTTCCTCATACTGATCGTATTTAAGGCTCCTCTCCTGACATGAACACACTCAAGTGTTTGGTTGACAGGCAGATCCCTCTGCCAAGCGAGACAAAAAGAGACAGCATCTCTTAAAGAGGATTTAACACATGTCGTGTTGGGCCCATGTTGAGTCTTTGTCACATAAAAACCCCAGAGCCAAGGTAGGAAATTCGATATTAATGAGCAGAGGAAAAGCCTCGGAGTTTCATCACCCTTTCTAAGGCAGCACAGTCACCCCAAAGCTGCAGAGGAGATCTCATTTTCTCTTGTGCACTGCTTCTGACAGCCCCGTCAGGTAAAATTAGAACATGGGAAGTTTCAGGAGCAAATTCTCAAATGTACTTCAGTTGCAAGCCAAAGATGAAACTTGTACCATGGGGAAAATCTCCTCCCAGGCTGAAACTCTTGTCTTGACAAATGAAGAGTAAAATGCTCTGCTAAGTCAGAAGTGTAGAGAGTGGGGAAAGATGGAGGAGACCAAGTGTTTAGTCTCCCCATACCTTCACCCACGACTTCACGACTCTTTCTATCCACAGCAAACCGCTTGTGCAATTTCTACTTTCTAATTTCTGCCTCTCTGCTCATTAAAGGGATGAGGAGACGGGAGAGGTAGGAACAGAAGGAGAATTTCTGGGCATCCGAATCAGCCCCAAGACTCATCTGAAAAACCTGTGTAATGTCGCTGTATAAATTCATGAGCCTTTTCCTCCAGGGAGCTGCGCTTTTAGTGCCAAGAGATATTGCAGAATTACAGCAATCAGAAAACAATAAAGTGCTTGGGAAAACGCTGATGAGAGAAACTGGAAAAATTAGGGTAGTTAGAAAGACAAATGAGAAGGAATAAAATCCAGGTATTAAATAATTGGTGGGAGGCAGGATGTGGATTAAGAGCTCTTTTCGTGGCTTGTACTCCAAGCATAAGGAGCCATTAGATGAAAGGAATAGATGGGAAATTACACCCCCCCACACACCATCACACGCACACACCCCCCCTGCAAAGGGCAGCATTTTCTCTTGGAAGAGGTAATTACAGCCGGGAGCTCCCTGCCACCTGCCCCTTCAGCTGAAGGCACCATCTGAAGAGGTTCACGTGGATGACAAGAACACCATGTGCTACCCCATTAACGGTAATCAAAGCAGCACTGAAAGGGCTTTTAGAAACCCAGCCTTCCCCCCCACCCCTCGTGCTTTTTTTCCCTTTAAACATCTGGAAGGAAGCAGCCGCTGGACCACAAGACCAAAGCAAGAAGTCCTGACATTAGCCAAGAGAGACCTCAACCACTCCAGGGACCGCTGACACAGGAGCCTCCTCTCCTAGCCTTGACCCACCATGGCCCGGTGATATTTAAGATAAACCCCATCCCCGGTGACTGATGACGACCTTAGCTCAAGAGATTTCTGATAATCCAGCCCTCGGTGACAGCTCATTAATGTTTAACTCCAGATCAGGGGTTTGTTGATATCAGTGCAGAGGGGAGGTGAGCCCTGATAAGAGACACCTCATCCTGCTACAGGGGTTAAATAACTAACACGCCATAGCTGATGGTGGTTTCTGACCTGACTTGCACACTCCTTGCTCCAAATTGATATAAACATATAAGCCAAACCATATGCAAAGTGGTACCTTATTGTGGAGCTGGTTTAACAAGAGCAGAGGGAAAGGCAGGTGGTTTCTCACCGCTTTATGACGAGTTGTACAATACTTGTTATTTCCACCACCACCACCCCCCTAAATCTCCAGCTCCTGGAGTCCTGTTACATCAGAATCATTCTTCCTTTTTTTGAAAAACAAGAACTGCAAAGACTCTCCGAATGGAGAGAGAAAGAGGCTAAAGGGTATTTTTGCAAAGATAGTCCTTTTTAACACAAGTTTCCTGGGTTCTCTGGGGGGTCTGACTTGAGGAGTTTTGGAACATCTAGCATTTGACATTTGGAACATAACTAGTGACTCTGGTGAAAGAGAGATGACACAGTGGCCAGCAAGATAAAATAACTGGGAGGATTAAACCTACCCCTTTAATTCTGCTGAGCTTTTAAAACTGCTTGACCTCTGGAAAGCAAGAGTTTGAAAGTGAAAATAAAAGACAAGACAAAGGTCACTTATTCAATGCTGGCTGGGGGGTGTGTATGTGTGGATTGTGCTTGGCATTCACAAATACTCTCCCAGAAGTTTTATGAATGGCTTTACAGACTTATCAGCAACTCCCACATCCCCAAAAGGCCTTCAGCAGCTGTGACTGGTCCAGATCCACTACACGGGGATCCCAAACTGGGAAGTCCAGCTCAGAAGTGTCCCTGCGCCTGCACCACAAGCTGAAAATGAGATTTCATTTCCATTTTATTTCAATCCTTCCAGGTGAACAAGTATTTCTAAGGGAAGAAAAGGAATGACTACAACCCTTCACTTTCCTTTCCAATTTTTTAACCTCTCCCACCATCAGGAGGTGACATTTGAAGGAGAAACAGCCCAAGCACTGAGGACCTTGACATTCGAAGCTTCACTGCAGCTGTCCTTCTCTGTACAATATTTTTAGTTCAGAAGCAGCATCTCCGGCTGTTTCTTCCTCCTTTCCTATAAGTTAAAAAGAAACCAGAATTCCTGTAATCTCAGCTCCTGGTTCATTTAAGAGACTTGCTAGAAAAAGCACAGGAACATGTAAGCCACAGATGCTTTGCAAGTGGCCACGGGCCACTCATGTTTCCAGTTTCCCTCTTCACTGCTCACATCAGTTTGCCTTAAGTGTAAAGATAATTTTCTAGCAGCCAGAAGTACCTAGAAGTTAAGATCAAACTTTCCCCTCTGTTATTCCCCTCTCCAATCAGCAAAAAGTTTTCCTCTAGGCTAGGAGAAAATATCACACATGGTGCCTGGTTTCTCTCACAGCCTGGCAGGTGTGTTGGCCAAAGGATACGATGGAAACCAGTTTTTCTACATGGGATGATATTTTTTTTCTTAGCTTACAAACCCATAAAAAACCCCACAAACATTTATAGATGTGTCTGATGATAGTCACAGCATCTGACCCATTGCCCAGAGTCTGGCTTTGAGATAGGCTTGTGGGCAAGATGTACCTTCCCATCGACTGACCCGGAATGAGGCCACCTGACAAGCTTCACCTTGGTTTTCAGTGGGTCTTTTTCTGCTGTTTGGGAGGTTTGAGTGTTTCCTCAAGCCAAAAATAGGCTTTTGAATAACCTCGTCTAAATGCCTGACTGCAGGTTGTGTGCAGAGAGCTGCTGGGGTGCACTGGGGACAAATCCTCCCCACCCCTGGCTGGGGTCAGCAAGTGGAAACACCAATAAATCCATAGAAAAAGAAGAAATTAATGGGAATAGGACCCAAAAAAAAACCTGTTCTGCACCTTGGGTTATCTGTGCTTTGTGACCAACTGCTGGGCAAGATGAGCTTTGAATTCATTGTCTCTGCCCTGTGCTGAGCTGTGTGAGCATCCTTCAGGAGGAAGCAGAGCTTCTCTATGGATTCCCTTCCCTGATGCTCATCCATGAGCCTCAGGGTGGGTTTCTTTTTGTTTGTTTGTTTACTTGCAGGCTCCCATTACCCGGCTGATGCCCCCGGGGGGCAGGATGGAGGCTGAAAGGAGCCGTTTGTTTTGCTCTCTCTGTTGTGAAGAACCTTTGGGCATCGGTGGGGTTGTTTCCTTCCCTGGGAGGGCAGGAGAGCTGCGGAGGGGGGGGGGAACCGGTGCCGAATGCACACCAAACGCTGTTGCACAACGTCAGGACAACGCCGGCTTCCAACTGTCAGGGCTGCGAGGAGAGGACGTGCAAGTGGATGGCTTTTTGAGCACCCCCCCCCAA
>VYZU01000407.1:0-11057 GCA_013401355.1 Ceyx cyanopectus | reverse complement strand
CCTCCCTCCCTCCCTTCCCAGCTTGTTATTCACTTCAGTGCCAGCCTCAGAGGGTCCCTCCCTGCCCCGGACACCCCCTCCCCCCGCCATAGGGCCGGGGGTTGTGCGGGATGCCCGAGCCCCAAACCCCCCCCCCACAGCCCGAAGGGAAGGGCTGCCCTCGGATGGTGCTTTTGGGCTGGGTTGGTGCTGGTGGGGACGAGGCCAAGGCTCCAGCTCCACCCATCCCTAATTTTAGCTCATCCCTCTCCTGCCCGTGACCCCGCAGAGCCCCATCGCTGCTTTTGGGGGCGGGGAGATGGGGTTAGGCCAGGGGTTCCGCATCCCCCCCCAGTCCCCATCCCCGGGCTCCTGCCGGGATTTCCATCTGCGTGGCGGCTGCTCCCGGGAACATCGGCTTCCACTTATCCCGGGTTTCGTCTTTCCTGGCTCGCCGCTAAGCAGGAGCAGATGCTGGGGAGGGGATGGCCGCAGGTTACTGGTGTGGGGAGCCACGAGGGGGGTGTGGATGGGTGGGTGCAGTCCCCGGCCCCCCTGGGGTCCCGCGGGGACACGCAGAGCCACAGAGCATCTGGGCATCCCTCCCGGGGAGCCGGGTGAGGCACCCACGGGGCACCTCTGGGTGCTTGGACAAAGTCTGGGGGTTCCCAGGGTGCCCGGGAGAAGGGAGTGTGTGTGGGTGGTCTGCAGACACCCACACTGAACCCCAGGCTTGGGATGTGTCGGGGCCGGGGATGCTGCAGCATCACCCTGCCAAGCCTGGCACCTGCCAAGCCTGGCACCTTATACCCCCCTCCCGGTACACCCAGCATCCCTCTCCCCCGTGCCAGGAGCGGAGAAGACTGAGCCGCCAGAACAGCTCCCCGGGCCCGATCCTGCCTCCACCCCCTCGCCCGCCTTCCCCGGGCTTCGGGGCACCCCAAACCCCTTGGGCGAGGTGCAGGGAGCGGCGACTCTCCTCCCCCTGCCCCAGCCCCTGCAGCAGGTACGGAGCGAGCTCGGAAACACACACACACTCACACTCACACTCACACACACACACACACACACACACACACACACACATACACACGCGGAGATGGGGAATCCCGCAGCTCCACGCCCCCATCCCGGGGTGTGTGCCCTCCCTCACCTCCCCCCGCGGGTGCGCGCCGGGGCGCTGCCGTGCCCGCGGAAAGGGTTAAGCCCAGGTAGGGACGTGGGAGGGCCGGGCAGGTCGGGACAGCTCCCCGGGGTGGAGGGAGCAGGTGGCGGGCGACGAGTGGGTGCAGCCCGACGGCGTCGGGGTGCTGGGAAACCCCCCCCCTCACCTCTCCCCTCCGCCTTCCCACCCCTCCCGGGTTGCCCCCCCAACAGCCTGGGCTCGGAACCGGCCATGAAGCGCTTGGAGGAGGATTCCGAGGTCTACAAGATGCTGCAGGAGAACCGGGAGCTGCGGGCGGCCCCGCGGCAATCCAGCACCTTCCGACTGCTGCAGGAGGCTCTGGAGGACGAGGGTGGAGGTGAAGAGGGGGGGGTTACTACAGGGTGGAGGTGGTGGGGGGATCAAAGCGAGGGGACCCTGACAGCCTCGTCTCCCCACAGCCGGCCCCACAGCCTCCTTCCCCAGCCGGCTCTCTCCCAGCCCTCGCAAGCCCGTGGCCGGCGTCCAGAAGCTGCACGTCTGTGAGAAATGCGGCAGCAGCATCGCGTGAGTGGGGCTGGGGGGCTGGGGAGGGGGTCCCAGGGCAGGGTCTGCCCCTGCCGTCGCTCCCAGCAGAGCCAAAAAGGGGCTGGTCCTGGCTGGAGGGCGGGACTTGGGGCTGGTGGCCAAGGTGGGGAGTTCCCGGGGAGGATCTGCTCCCAGCAGGGGCAAAACGGGGCCGATCCTGGGTGGAGGGGGCACACGGGGTACCCCCCGCTGACAGCCCCCCCCATCCCCGTCTCCCCCCCCCCAGCACACAGGCGGTGCGGATCCAGGACGGCCGGTACCGGCACCCATCCTGCTACTCCTGTGCCGACTGTGGCCTCAACCTGAAGATGAGGGGTCACTTCTGGGTGGGCGACGAGCTCTACTGCGAGAAACACGCCCGCCTGCGCTACCAGGGCACCCCGGGGGGGGTCTCCACCTCCCCAGTCTCCCCTTCCTCCTGAGCCCCTCCAGGCACCGGCACCGTGCGATGGGGAGCTCACCTCCTGCATCCCCCTCTGTGTCCCCGGGGGGCATCACACACCCTGTGCCCACCCCCCCGCCCCGCCCCCCAGGCTTTGGGTCTGCAGTGTGGGGGGCGGGGGGGGGGGGGGGGAGGAGATGTTTCAGCCACTGCCCTTGCCGTGCTGTGGGTGTGATGAGCTGGGTTAGGTCTCAGCCTGGGTCTCGGCAGCTGCATGTGCCCAGGGGAGGACACGGTGGGGACGTTGGAAAGGGGGGGCACAGGGATGCTTGAGCACTTAGAGGGGGCTGGCACCGCTTTGGACCCTGACTGCAAAGGGCTCCTCTGAGATATTAAACCAGATCTCTATATAAATATAATATATATTTGCTCAGCTCTCCTGCCTGGTCTGTGCTGGGCAGGGGGGACAGGTGGGCTCAGCTCCAGGGTACAGGCAGAGACCCCCAGAGCCCTCCTGCCTGCACCCATAGCAGCACTGGGGAGCTGGATGAGCCCCCCCAAACCCTCGGGTGGGGGTTCCAGGGCTTGGCAAAGCACAGGAGGTGCCATGGTGCAGGGGGACTGTCCTCTGGTGATGCCCAGGGCTCGCCCTGGACTGGCCTTGCCCTGCTCCCAGAGAGGTCAGGGCTCCATGTGGGGCTCGACCATCCCCTCCCTGCTTTGAGGGGGGGTCCCTGGGAGGTGTCAGGGCTTTATTGTAAGCTGTCGACCTTTGTCCTGTGGGCTACCAGGTGGGCTCTTATCACAGCTCTCCTCCCTCCTCCGTGCCTCTTGGCACAGAGATGGGCTTTGCTGTTATCTGGGCTTTGCTGTTATCTGGGCTTCGCTCTTATCTCTCTTGACTGTTATCAGCAGCACCTTGCCAAGCCTTGCAGTGAACCAGCCCCATTCCATGTCCCACGGGCAGGGGGGGACAGCCCTGCTCCCCTCCCTGCCTTGCACCCTCGTGTGGCTTGGCTGAACTCTCACCATCGAGGCACCAAAATCCCACAACCTGCCAGAAGGAATCTGGGCAAGGGGGCAATTCCTCTGCCCGGGGTCCCTGCCAGGTCCTTGTGCAAGCAGGGGGCAGGCAGAGGGCCAGGCAGGCTCAGCCCCATGCCAGCTCCAGGCCTGCACTGCTCACTGCTGGTGGCTCTAAACAAGCATTTCATTTAGCAGGGCCTGTTGGGACAGGACAAGGGGTGATGGTTTGAAACTATAAGAAGATTTAGACTGGAGAGAAGGAGAAATTGTTGCTGCTGAGGGTGGGGAGAGCCTGGCCCAGGGTGCCCAGAGAGGTGGTGGCTGCCCCGTCCCTGGCACCATCTCAGGTGAGGTTTTCAGGGCTCTGAGCACCCTGGTCTGGGTGCAGATGTCCCCTGCAAGGACAGATGAGCTTTCTTGGCCCCCTCCCCCCCAAACTAGTCCACATTCTCTCATCCCAGGGAGGAATAGTGTCAATCCAACCCATCTCCTGCCCTGAGCATGTAGAGAAAAAAAGATGAATCCACTACCTCGGTGGAACCAGAGGGGGTGTGAGCTCCTCCCCAGGCTAGCACAGCCCGGGGCTGAGGGCAAAGGTGCTGCCCGGGCAGTGGGCGAGGCCCCACCCCCGCCCCACCCCGCAGCCCTGCCCCATAAAGCTGCCGGGGAGCAGCAGGACCCGCGTAGGCTGGAGAGGGCGGGTCCGTTGCTCCGTTCCCGGTGTTTCCCGCAGAGCCCCCGCCCGGCTCCCGCTGCTCCATCACCGGCTCCCGTTTCTGCCCCAGCCCGGGGATGCTGCGTCGCCGAGGAGCCTTCAGCGTGGAGCTGCAGCGGGGTGAGTGGGTGGCTCCTGGCGCTGTGCGGGACCCCCACGCAGATGCGGGAGTGGCTCTGAGGTCTGGGCTGGACTGGAGGTGCCCCACCCGTGAAGCTCCTGCTGGAGGGGATCCTCTGGGATCCTTCATTTGGGGGTGTCTGTGCTGGAGGGGCTCCCAGCACCCCTTAAATTCGGTGTGTGTGTGCCTGGAGAGGGGCCCAGGGGTGCCTGGCACCCCTCAATTTGTGGCACCTCTGCTGAAGGGGGTCTCTGCCTCATTTTGTGCTGTTGGGAGGGGTCCAGGTGCTGGCTATGCTGGGAATTCCAACTGAGTTTTGCCTTCCAGAGTCTGGGCTGAGTGACCTGTGTCTGCACTGGGGGGAGCTCACTGGGGTCCTAGAAAGCCCAAACCCATCTTGATGTGCCCCCCACCTCTGTGTGCCCCCCATCTCGGGCTGTGCTGGGAACACACCTCAAGCAGTAAAGCCTGCGAGGTACTGGGGGGTACTGAACTGGAGCTTTGGACGTGGGGAGGACCAATCCCAGCACGGTGGCAACTCCCACGGCGGAGGTTGGACCCTCCTGACCCCAGGGAACCCCCCAAGCTCCAGTGCAACCCCCCCATGAAGCAGCGTGGCCAGGAGACAAGGAGCCTCTTGGCACAAGGGTCATGCAACACGTGGAAATGTAATGTGTGGGCTCTGGGCTGCTGGCAGCTGCTTGCTGGGGGCAGAGGGGGGTGGAGGGGCCACCCCACGGCATTGCTGGGATTCATGTGGCCACTCAACAGCAGGATTGTCCCTCGGGATTGTCCCATCATCCAGCTGCCACCTCCCAGTCTCAGCTCCTGGCCTGGCCAGCCCGTGAGGGGTACGTGGTGAGTAGCTCAGCCTGGGAATGTGGAGAGGGGGGGGAGGGCAGGAATTCGGGAGCATCAGGACCCCCCCTTGGCCGGTGAATTCACCCCAAGCCGGATCCCTGGCGTGGGTTTTTCCCAAAGCAGTGGGATGCGTGTGGCACGCAGCTGTCTGAACAACCCTCCCAGTTTGGGGATGGGAAGGGAGCCCTTAACCACTGGCTCAGCCAGTATCACCGATCCCAAATCCTGCGAGGAAACCAGTTGGGAACCAGTCCTGTAATGAGGTGCCTCTGGATACAGGGCTCGTCTCCGGCTGGGGTGGCTATAAAAGGGAGTGGCCGAGACAAGGGCCAGGCAGTCGGCTCCGGCGCTCGGCGATGTGGGGGGGGTCCCGCAGCGTCTGGAAGAGGAGATTCAGCTGCTGTGAGTGTGTGTGGCTGGGAGGTGGGGGGGTGGAGTGAGCCCCAGGGGGTTTGCAGGGGCTTGCACCCCAAATCGAGCGTTGGGTGGGTGCCCAAGCGCCTCTCCGAGACTCCCCCTGGCTGGGCTGGGAGGTGAGTGGTGGTGCAAGGAGGGTTGAAATGTCCCCGGTGTGGCACGGAGATCCCACCCCTGAGCTGGAGGGTGATGGGCAGCGGGTGACCCTCCGTGCTGGGGGGACAAGGGTGAGGAGCTGGTGGTCCCAGAAGCCATTCTGTGGCGAGGGGAGGATGGACCTGCTGTGCCCTGGTGTGGAGCCTGAGGAGGGTGTGGGGGGAGCACCCACTCGTGAGGGTCGGGGTGAGGCTGGTGGGTGCTCCCCAGGGAGGATGGGGCTGTGTTTGGAGCCGGATTTTTGGGGAGCAGTGACAACGTGTCACTGTGGTGTGAGCATCCCTAGCATGGGGACCTTCTGGAGCAGCGTCCCCAGGGAGTTTCAGTGGCTTCAAGGGACCTTGGGGACAGCTGGAGCTGCTTTGGGGTGGCTCTGGGGGCTGGGAGGGATCGTGACCCCCATCTCCGGTCCGAGGACCCCCCTCATCCACCACCAATTATCCCCCTTCGGTCCACAGATGGTCCCTGGGAGTCGGCAGAGAGCTGCGTGGTCCGCACCTCTGCCAGCGTCTACCGCCGGCTGCAAGAGAGCCCGCGGCAACCCCCGGGAGGGGCGAGCACCCGGGGACCCCCCCCACCGCAAACCCTCACCCCCCACAGCAGCCCCCCGGCGAGCGGGAGGCTCCTGAAGTCGGAGTCGGAGGATTCCGGGGTGGAAATGGCCAGCAACGAGCACTCGCCCTCCACCCCCCTGGGCTCCCTGAGCAGCTTCTCTCTCGACGGCATCCCCCTGAAGACCCCTCCCGGAGAGCCACCGGCCACCGACCCTCCCCGGCCGCCCCGCAGCCGCTCGGCCAGCAGCAGGAGGCTGGCGCAGGCAGCGCAGCGGAGCAGGAGGCAGCGGGCACCGGGGCGATGCCCGCGGCAGCTCGGGGGGCACGGCGCCAGCATCACCGACCTGCGGGACCCCCGGCAACCGGAGGAACCCGAGGTGGAGGGTCCCGATGGAGCGGTGAGTGATGGACCGAGGGGTGGGGGGTGTGATTAGGGGCGGGGGGGGTGTGTCTCGGTTGGCTGAGCACCCACTCGCCCGCAGGCGGTGCCAGAGGAGGTGCTGATGCCCGTGCCGGGGCAGGGGCTGCGGTACCTGGAGCACGTCTGCCAGATGCTGGAGCACTTGGCCCGGCTGCAGCAGGACAACCGGCTTCTCCGGCAGCGGGCGGCAGACGCTCGCTGCACCCGCCCTGACGCCACGGTGAGGGCCGGGTGGGTGCTCGGGGTGAATGCTTGCTGGGGGGGGTGGTGAGGGTGGGGTGGGGTGTGAGTGTCCCAGCTCACTCCCTCCCTCCCCCCGGGGATGCGGTGTGTGTGGTGTGATGGGGTGATGCTGGGGGTGCCAGCTCAGCCCTCGTGAGGATGTGGGGTGTTTGGCTGGGTGGTGGTGGTGCCAGGGGGGGTGTGTCCAGCTGCCCCCCTGCCCCTCCGTGCCCACAGCCCACCCAGGATACACCCGTGTGGAGAGGAGAGAGGTTCCGACCGCGCTCCTGCTCGGACAGCCAGACTCCAGGTGAGCAGGGTGGGGCATGGAGGTGGTGGCACAGTGCCCAGCCAGACCCCTCCTCCCACCCCCACACACCTTCCTTGCCGTGCAGCACCCGACCCTGCCCCGTGCCAGAGGATGTGGGGGCACTCGGCCAGCTCCCCCAGCCTGCTGGACCCCTCGGACAGCGGGGCGAGCGCCCCAGCGCCGGACAAGGTACAGGAGGGGAGGGGGCAGGGGGGTGATCTCTGCAGAAAAGGACTTGGGGGTGTTGGTGGATGAGACATGAGGCAGCAGTGGGCACTGGCAGCCAAGAAGGCCAATCCATCCTGGGCTGAATCAGGAGAAGTGTGGGCAGCAGCTGGAGAGAGGGGATTCTGCCCCTCTGCTCTGCTCTGCTCACACCTCCCCTGGAGTATTGCAGCCAGCTCTGGAGCCCTCAGCACAGGAGAGACATGGAGCTGCTGGAGCAGGGCCAGAGGAGGCCACAGAGATGCTCAGAGGCTGGAACAGCTCTGCTGTGGGGACAGGCTGAAGGAGCTGGGGTTGTTCAGCCTGGAGAAGAGAAGGCTCTGGGGAGACCTTAGAGCACCTGCCAGTGCCTGAAGGGGCTGCAGGAAGGCTGCAGAGGGGCTGTTTCCAAGGGCCTGCAGTGAAAGGACGAGGGGGAATGGGTTGAAATGAGAGCAGAGGAGATTGAGACTGGATCTCAGGAAGAAGTTGTTTCCCTTGAGGGTGGTGGCTCAGTGGCACAGGCTCCCCAGGGAGGTGGTTGAGGCCCCATCCCTGGAGCTATTGCAGGGGAGGTTGGCCAAGGCTCTGAGCAGCCTGGGCTAGTTGAGGGTGTCCCTGCTCCCTGCAGGGGGCTGCACTAGATGCCCTTTGGAGGTCCCATCCCTAACCATTCTCTGATTCTCTGAGGATGGGGGTCCCACGGAGCCCACCCCCCCCCCCCCCTGTGCTGACACCAGCATCTCCCAGCAGGACGGGCGCTCGCACTGGGGTCGGATGAAGCTGCTCCTCACCCGCCTCACTCGCCGCTCGCTGCGGGGTGGGCGCTGCAGGTAGTGCCGGGGAGAAGGGGAGGGGAGGTCCCGATGCCACCGAAGCACCAGGATGGAGGAACTGAGCTCCGCACCTATTGCATCCCAACCGCACCCCCGTGATGTCACGCCCACCCGGGGCCGGTCCCCGGCCCGGCGCTCTCCTTTAACCCTCTTTTATTAACCCTTTCCTAGAATAAAACCTTTTCACTGCTAACTGAGACCTTCGTGCTTTTTCGGGCCCATTTTTTCTGAGAGAAATAATGGCACATTTTTCAATCAACTTCTCCTGTAGCCTTAAGTAAAGGGCTCAGGTGCCAAGTTTTTTGTGCTGTGCAAGCAGTAGGTGAACAACGGTGTGAGATTTCGGGCCTAGCATCACTTATTGGGAAGTTTTGCTGAGATGTTCATGCTTTTTAGCATATGTTCCTTCATCCCTTCCCGGGTCAGCTCCAGGGGGGTCCCAACACCTCGGGGTGCAGGTTAAAGCTGTTGCAGTCACCCCCCTGCACCCCAAGCTCCTCCCCTGCTGAGCTGCTGGAGGGGGTGGGTGGGTGGGTGATGCTCCCGGTAGCATCATGTTACAGGTTACTGGGGGGTCACCAGCCCTGAGGGATTGTTTGGGGGGTGGGAGGTGAAGACTGAGCTGCTTCCAGTCGAGATGAGGGCCGGGGGGATGATGCCCCCACCCCCGCGGTGCTTGGGAGCGGATGGAGCCCAGCACCCTGTCATCGGCGGGAGCTGATGGAGCCCATCACCCTGTCATCGGGTCTGCCGGGGACCACCGACTGGGAAGATGCTGGTGAAAGCCAGAGCCTCAGCTCTGTAACCAGGTAACCCCATCTCATCCCCTCCACTCCCCCTGCCTCCCCCCCCCCCNNCCCCCCCCCCCCCCCCCCCCATTCCTCCTTTCCTGACGATTTCCTACCATAACTTGGTGCTTTTTCCCTTCCCAGCAGCACATCCCGAGGCTCCTGCATCCTGCTGCTCCTTCCGTGGGAAGGTGAGTGCTCATCCTGAATGCAGGGGGTGGATCCAGGCACCGAGGGGGGTTGGGGGGGGGGTCTCTCTCTGGTTGGGAGCAGGGTGTGAGGAGGGGATGCTGTAGGTGTTGAGGTTTCCTGGAGCAGCCTCACTCCTGGGTGGTGCCAAAGGGTCTTGTGATCCTTGTTATCCCCCCCTCCCCAGGATTGAACCTCTTCCCATCACCCTCAGTCACCCAGGAAGGTTCCTGGGATGAGGAGCAAAGGATGGGGACTTATCCCCTTGCTGTGGGGTGGGCATCAGGGCAGCCCCCCTCCCCTGGTACCCTGCACTGAACGCCTGGGCCAAACCTGAAGACCTGGCACCCTTCCCTCTGGGTGCTCTGGCCAGGTAGTGATTTTTTTAGGGGGGATATCTGTGATCAGAGAGGATCTCTGGCTCTGTGAGTGTTGGGACAACCCGCTCTGTGCTCCCCCAGTGTGTGTGGGGACTGGTTTGGGTGAGCCTCAGCACCCTGGGTGTGATTTTTCTGCCTCCAGCCTCTTCCACGATGCTGGGGAGATGCCAAAGCAGCATCTGGCTGCCCCGTGGCATCTGCCACCACCAGCTTCCCCCTTATCCTGGTGCCTGACCCCCCAGGGGAATGCTGAAGCTGCTCCAGATGATGCTGATTCTGCTTTCAGGGCCAAGGTGGGCTGTGGCTTTGGTGTCTCCTGATCCCCTGAAGCAAGGGAAGGCTCCTGAGCACCCAGCAAAGCAAGCTGAGGTGTGGACCCAGGAGTGTGCTGGTCTTGGCAGTCCCAAGAAGGATTAATTCATCCAGTTTGGGAGGAAATACCTCAGGTTTGGTCCTCACCTGTGTTTCCTGCTGGACTGGTTGTGGGATGGCATCTGCAAAACCCATCTATGGCCCCTCAGGAGCCCCAGGGGCTTTGGGGAGGAAAGGGGTGATCAGGGTGCTGTGATGTGACCAGGATCAGTGCTTGTCCCTGCTGAGGAGCAAAGAGGACAAACCCCTGATGGTTGGCAGGGAATGATCCCTATTGGGGTGACCACAGACTGGCACTGACCTGCTGTGTGGGACCAGTTGCAGGGCACAGGCTGGGCTGGACCCCAGTGGCACCTCTGGGCAGCCAGTGGCACCTCTGGGCAGCCAGTGGCACCTCTGGGCAGTGCCATCCCTTCCCAAGGGCTGGGGCTCCTGTGCTTGGCCCAGCAGTGCTTGTAGAGTTTGTGTTCCCTTTCCCTGAGCTCTCCTAATGAACACTGGGATCTTGGGGGTGGGGGTGGTACTGGGAATGACCCTCCCATGGGAATCACAGCATGGTGGGGGTTGGAGGGAGCTCTGGAGCTCAGAGTGCAACCCCCTGGCAGAGCAGGGGCACCCAGGGCAGCCCACACAGGAACAGAGCCAGGGGGGGCTGGAAAGGCTCCAGAGCAGGAGACTCCACAGCCTCTCTGGGCAGCCTGGGCCAGGCTCTGCCACCCTCACAGGCAACAAGTTGCTCCTCAGCTGGAGCTGGAACCTTCTCTGCTCCAGTTTCTCCCCAGTGCTCCTTGGGCACTGCAGAGCAGAGCTTGACCCCTTCCATTGGACACCCACCCTGCAGAGATTTCTGGACGTTGCTCAGCTCCCCTCTCAGGCTGCTCCTCTCCAGACTGAACAGCCCCAGCTCTTCAGCCTTTCTCCACAGGGGAGATGCTCCAGCCCCTTCATCATCCTCATAGCCCCTATTGGACTCTCCCCAGTAGATCCCTGAGCACAGAGCAGAGCTGGATGACTGTTCCCTCAGTGAAATCCCTCTCCGGGCTGCGGGGCCGGCAGGAGGAGCTGCTGGAGCAGGAGCTGAGCTTGGCCGAGCAGCTCCAGGGCTGCGGGGGGGCGGGGGATGCGGTGGATGGAGGAGCCGCAAGGTGCTGGGGATGGGGCGGTGGGGTCAGGGGGTGGCTGGCAGCCCCACAGGGTGGCACGGCGATGCCCACAGAGCATCTCTGCATCTTGGGGAGCCTGGGGAGGGGGGTTAATCCAGCCGTGGTGAGGAGCAGGGTAACCCCAGGCCAGGGAGCAGCCGCTGCTGACCACCCTGCCGTGGAACTTCTGTCACCAGGGCTCAGCTGCCCACGGGGCACCCATGGGAGAGCCCTCGGAGCTGGGTGGGGC